>NCKV01001272.1:0-10902 GCA_003675905.2 Leptotrombidium deliense
ATCTGCAAAATATCAATGAAGCAAAGTTTGAAATTTACAATGAACAAAATCATTTAATAGTTAAACATTAATCATTTGTTGACATTGTGATATATTCTAAAATCGGGTGATACGAAAAATTAATTCGTTTATCAATCTTCTTTGCTTTAACCGAATTCGTGTCACTCTCTTGTTCGACAACAGGACTTTTTGGTGTCGATGAGATTGATGTACTTAATTCTGTGAATGGAATTGCTGTGCTAACAACATGAACATAAACGTCGTCGTCGTCGTTTGTTGAATTCGCGTTTTTCGTCGACTTTTTGCTTTCGTATGCAGAAAGTTGAAACATTGGTTGGTAAACAGGATACTGCTGTGTTTGTGGCACCTGTTCATTCGGTTTTAATGGTTGATATGGATTCGTTGAGGTTACAGGAACGTGTATCACTTGAACCACTGGTACTGCATTGTTACCTCCACCAGGACGGATGTAAGTCGCTGTTCCATGTTGAGGATAATTAATAAATTGAGGGTTCTGTGGTGCTGCCGGTGGAGTTTGTTTAACTTTATCTCCATTTAAAGATGACAACTGTTCAGCTGGAATAAACATTCCGGGTACCAAGTACTCGTTGCTCTGAACTTTTTGTCTGTATTTATTGCCGTAAGAGTTCGTTGCTGTCTTTTGCGAAACCTCAGAAACCGGTGTGTATTGCGGCACTGAAGCACCGTTAAAATTTGTCAACTGTTGAAGAACATTATCTTGAGATATTTGTCCTGCGATTTCTGGTTGCCCTTTTAAGTATTGTAAAATGGCTAATTGCGTTCTCAGCGCGTCGTTATTCAAAATTGAGTTGTGGTCAAAATTATTCTCGTTAAGCGCATTATTTCCGAGGATGGACCACAAAGTGTTGGTCAGCTGTGTTTGTGGTGGCACAGTTTTATCGACAGTTTCAATAATCGCTGAGTTACTGTGGTATCCATGGCTGTGTTTTGGTGGCATTTGCTTTCGTTTACTTACATGACAACTACATGCAGTCGGAATGCGAAAAGTGTCGATATAAAAACCCTTTCCCTTCTCGAAAACGACGAGTCTGTGAACACCATTTACTTGAGCGCACCTGGATAATACTTTATTATTCGAAATATGATTGCACTTTTCGTTTGGTTTTAAACATTTTTCCATTCGAATTGTTTGCGTGAATTCGGCCGCATTTACAATCACTTTCCAGTTGCCTTTCACATTTCTGGCCAATTTTGGTTTTCCGTACAAAACTTCGGATGGACAAATAAAACCCGATGAATCTTTATTGATATCAGAACCTGATGCGAGTGGATACGAAACGTCATTTCCATCGCCACTGTAGTAATGTTCATAATTGTACGATTCTTCCACTTGTCGAGGAATGCCGTCAACAAGTGGTGAGTTGTCTTTCACTTCGGCATACATTAATTCAAACATATCTCTGCGTTTGTAGATTTCGTCAACAATCGCTTGTTCAGGATATTCAAAGTCATCTACGCAAATGTGAGGAGTAAATTTGTCGCAACGAGGAGATGTGTCATATTGTTTCGGTTTTTCTGGTGGTCGGTTATCAACCGGAATTTCTTCTTCACTTCCATTTTCACCGTCTTCCTGGTAGTCGTCGTTTTGAAGTGGTTGTGGAGGCAGTGGACGTCGTGAGTTCAACTTCTGTCCGATTCTCAATGGAATGCGTTGCGGTCTACGAAAGAAGTTCATTTCTTCGGCGTCACTGCTTGCAGCTTCATAAGACGCCGGTTTTCCTTCATGTCCGGCATTTTCAATGTAATTTAACCAATAATCAATGCCAGAGTTTTCGAGTAAATCTGCTGGTAACAAAATAGATCCTGGATTATGGGGACCTGGAAATCCTTCCGGTTGTGGAATAAATGAGGGACGAAAATAGGGTGCATTGGGTATTGCAAACATTTGTCCAATTGGGAAACCGGTGACTGATGATGCAACGGACTGTGGATTGGCGACTAACACATCATTTCGATAAGGCAACGTTGAAGATGTTTCGGTATGAAGTCGTTTCCTTTTTGGAAAACCGAATGTTTCCGAAAGCCAAGAAGCGATGGTTCGCGATTCACTTGAATTGTAGTTTTCTTGATCAAAACTTTTTGCAACAACAGTTTCATTGTTTGTCGTGTTCTTGTTGTTTCCACGATTATTAAAGTAAGTGTCAATTAACTGGTCAAGTAGCGAACTTTTCGTTGTGTTATTTAAAGAATCGCGTCGATTGTTCGTCGACACATTTAACATTCGAAACAATGGAGGTTCACTGTTTGAATTCGTACTCATTTCTTCAGTCGTACTTTTAGCAGTGTCCAAATTTCGACGATTATTGTGTGCCGAAGAAAACACAACAACTTCTTCGTCAAGTTCGCTGAACTGTTTACCCTTTCGTTCATTAATTTGATCACAAAAACAGTTGCTTAATAAACTTATAAATATGGAGAAGAATAGAACACATTTGAAATGAACTGTCAATGAATTTGATGATGATAATGAAGTTGAATCATTTGCCATCACTTTGCACTTCGAACAACGGTTGTTATTCCAGTAATTGCACGAAATTTACATTAATTTAACAGCAATTTCACACTTTAATCGAAGAAGAAGCGAACAACAACGAATCTAAGACACATCATTTGAGAAACAGTTTTATTGAAGAATAAGAGAAAGACGGAGAAAATCGGTTGAAAAAGAAAGACATCGCGCTCAGTTAACTGTGAAAAGTACGCGTTATAAGGTCAGAACATCAGAACAAACAAGTGTATTGCAAGCACGCAATTGGAGTAACCGATTTTAACAGCTAATTACTGAATGTAAACTCCACTGAAACGTAAAAATTGATTCACAGGCAGATAGTAATTGTGGAACGGGAGTTGCTACGCTTTCTGTATCGAGATCTTTCAGTTTACTATTAACGGTAATATTCTTCTTTCCTTCTGTCTGCGAAAGAAGCGAATCAAGTTTTGTGTGTGTTTATGATTACTGTTTGCCAGTGAAGACCTTTTAATACAGCATTGTCGACATTGGGTCACATACGATTCGCTGCTGTTTTCAATTCCGGGTAAACGTTCTTGAAACCGATGTTTCGCACAAACATTATTTGTTTTTTTACACGCACATTACATTTCGCCGTTTTCATTTGATGTGAACGTGAATCGTTGACGCGTGTAAAATGATATAAAAGCTAATCTGTGCGCTGAGTCAATGAATGAAAAAAGCATCTCTTTAATACTTGTTCTTCACTCTCCGCTCCTGTGTTACCTGTTCTTCAACTGTTTTTATGCGTGTGCAATAGCAACAATTCAACTTTTGTTTCTCTCTTTTAAATGTTTGCTTTGTTGAATAGTAAACAAACTGAAAGCAAAGATTTGCAATAATGCATCCAAACTCATTTAATTTGGGTCTTCCGCTCGAATTACTTTATCTTTAACACAAAATGTGTTTGTTGTGTGCGCTTTTTGTCTTTAAAACAAATCCATTTTCAACGAATTCCAAACTGCATTCGCAAGCTTCAAGAAACCAGTGTCTTTCGGACGATTTAGACCCCGTCTTAAACGTTCTTTCATTACTGATATAAATTCACGATTACTTAACTGTCCGTCAACTGAAAACGAAACAAAACAAAAATCAAAATTCATCAAACATTTACACATCGTTGCACAAATCGTATAAAAGATTAAATAACAAAAAAAGACACTTACGATTCTCATCAAACAGCGTGAAGACAACCTTAATTACATGGTCTCGAAGATCAATATTCGCAACAGTTTTTGCTGCGTGTTTTAACGTCGCTATTCACATAACACTCGATTACTCAATGAAATCAAAAAGCAAAAGTATACCTTCATCAATTGACGCTCCAGCGATGTTGTAGAATGTTAACGCAATATCGACGTCGTTTATATTTTGCAAAAAATAATGAAAGTCTAGGTAATCTTTCATTGTTATCCCCCGTTCCGGAGATTCGACAACAGTCGTGTCGGGAAACATTTTCCGCACCCGATTAACCATTCGTTTTTTCTTTTTGTCCGGAAAACCTGCGTATGCTATTAACAATTCACTAAAATCTGTCTCTTTGATTTTTTCCTCGTTCTTCTTCCTTTTCCTTTCAAACTAAAAGCGAATTTAAAAAAAACCATTTTTGGATTTTGAAATCATACCTCCAAAGTTAACATTTCTGTTTGCATTTCTTTTTGAAAATCAAGAAACTTTTCAATTGTCAATTTTTGCTTCAGATTGTTACCAAAGAAATATTTTGCTAAAGCACTGCTAACTCCTCTGTAATTTGTCTTCGACGAAGCTGAACCCAATTTTTGGCCAACACTTGTCTGATGCAGAATAGCATTTTGAACCCGTTCAAATTCTTCGTAATCGACATTTCCATCTCCGTTCAAGTCAAACATGCGAAATGCGATTTTAAAATGTCTGTGCGATACTGAAATGAGCACAAAACGATATTATAAAAGTGTGTAACAATTGAAGTAAAACTTACCTGATATAACGGTAAGCAAGAATAAAAAATCTGAAAAGTTGATTAATCCATAATTGCTTAACTTGTAGAATATGCTATCTTTTTTCAACCCGCAGTCCATCTTTTCCTGTGAAAAGCTCTGAATTAGGAATTAAACAGTATTAGAACATTAACATGTTAATGATGGTGAGAGTGAACTGAAATATAGAAGTCGAAATATTAACAAAACTACACGGAGCAAAAAAAGGTTCATAATGTAATTAGGAAGTGAATAAGAGGCGAAATAAGAACGATAATGGGCACACTCATTAATTGGATTAATTGTTAATTTGCTCACAGTTCGGAAAAGATCAGCCAAAACATCACTGAGATCCTTTCCCTGAGAGAAAAAATAGCGCGTTTCGTGTAATTAGTTAACATACATCAAGTGCAACTGTTGCTATTCAAACCTTTGATAGATCTACTCTTTTAAACTGATCCAATCCTAAACCATCGGGTTGCTTTAAACCAGGAGTCACGGCACGCAAGAAGTCATCCGGTGTCATGAATATTTCAGATTCGTTATCATCATACACAACTTTAACAGTTGCGAAGTATCGGAATATTTTATCGGGCGTGGAAAATGATCGAATTCTATTTTCATACTCAACAATTTTCTTGTCTCTAAAACTATTTTTCTCTTTCTTTTCCTTCTTCTCTTCCTTAACCTCTTCAAATCTACTTTCCATTTGGTCGCTGTCAACAGCGGCGGCTTCAACCTTAAACCAATCATTCCACTTTTTGTTAAAGAACCTTTTCGTTTTTCTCCAATAATATCCCGTATCAATAAACAACACCGGAAAAGCGAGACAAACTAAAAAGGTAAACACTTGTTTCTCGCGAGGTTCCGCTACTTTCTGATGACTGAACGCGTACTGCTTTCTATGAAAACTACGAGACTGTGAATTTGATTGCCAATGATTAAACGATAAATTGCACTTCGAAAAGTTCCCGTTAAGTAAACTGTTTGCATAACGATTATTAAAGGCCTGTGAGTGACAGTTCAACAAAATTCGTCGTTTATCGATGAATGCGATCGTTGCGAGCTTCAAATGCGGTTGAATAAAAGCACTTTGAATCAGAGAAGATTTAAGAAGCAATCCGTTGTTTCGGAAGAAATTTAAACGTTTTAAATACATTTTAAATATTAATTTTGAAAAGAAGCAACGAATCCGAAAATGTATTCAACATTATACATAATAGGGAAGATATGGTAATTATTCGCATGCCTTCAGGTAAAATAACATAATCTGAATTGACGGGTGTACCGAGTGAGCAGAATTTAATCTAATCGATCTGAAGAATAATAGCCTATTTTGAATAATAGTTCAAACGTAAATAATGGTTTTAAGAAGTTTTCGCGTATTTTATTCGCGAATATTAACGAACGTAATTAAAGTGAGTCCCTTTAAAATGTCGGCAAAGCAGAGCACGAGTTCTGCTAACGGTAAGTACATGTAATTTTGTCTTTTTTTTTGTTATTTAATGATCCTTTTTTGCATGTTTTTGCAAGCAGAAATTGCTGAGAATCCGTGGGAGATCGAAATTCCAAAGTTCTCAAAGGAGGAGGCACCAAACTGCATCGTATCAGAATCTTCGTTTGCTACTCTCTTTCCAAAATACAGGGAAGCTTATTTAAAAGAATGTTGGCCTTTGGTCATTAAGAGTTTAAATGAATATGTAAGCGGCGTTGGAATTTTACACTTTTTCTATATTATTATTCATAGGGTGTTAAAGCCGAACTTGATTTAATGGAAGGCAGTGCAACTGTTTCGACAACTAAGAAAGCATGGGATCCATACATTATCATTAAAGCTCGAGATATGGTAAAGTTAATGGCCAGAGGTGTTCCATATGAACACGCAGTTAAAGTTCTTGACGATAATGTTGCATCTGAAGTGATTAAAATTGGAAGGCTTACGTCTAAACGTGAGAGATATATCAAAAGGAGACAAAGGTTAATAGGACCATCAGGTCTGTAGAAATGTCATAGTTGCTTTTTTTCTATATTTGTTTTATGTTCCATAGGGTCAACGCAAAAAGCAATCGAGTTGTTATCAGACTGTTACGTTTTAGTGCAAGGAAATTCGGTTTCGGCGATCGGTCCGTATAAAGGGTTGCAACAAGTTCGCAAAGTTGTTATTGACTGTATAAAGAATAACATTCATCCAGTGTACAACATTAAGGCATTGATGATTAAGCGAGAGTTAGCGAAGGATCCAAAGTTGAAGGATGAAAATTGGGAGCGATTTTTACCGAAGTATGAAGGAAAGAATGTCAGTAAACGTGCTAAACCGAAAAAGATTCGACAGAAGAAAGAATATACGCCATTCCCACCTCCGCAGCCTGAGTCGAAGTTAGATCAAGAATTGGCGTCAGGTGAATACGCGATGAAACAGAAGAAAGAAGAGAAACAAAGTGGAAAACATAAACAAAAGAACAATTTTGTTAAAAATAAAGGCGGACCTAAAGCTGAAAGTTTTAAAAATAAGAAAAAAGTTAGATTTCAGGAAACAAGTAAAAGTCCTAAAATGAAGAAAAAGAAGTCATAATAGGTATGTTTAATGTGATCACTGTTGTATTTTATTCATTGTCATAAATTCTAATTTTATGATTGACTGCCATTCCTAGTACAACGGTGTCATTATATTGTCAATCGCGTGTTCCTTCAAACTTTTTATGTTGACCCAAAAATACTGTTACACTTTAGTATGTACTGAAAAAAACAGTAAATTCGGATTTTACACTTGGTTAGAATTTTGGCAATTGGGCATTATTCTTTTATCCAACGAAAGCTTTGTGTATTGTTTTTGACAAACAAAAAACATTGCGAAGATAACTGCTACGCACTGTTTGTTAAGCAGTTTTGTTGTGGACCAAATGTTGACGCGTCTTTAAACTTCGACAACGTTTGCCAAATATGCTCTGTGTAACGATTCACGAATTTATTTTCTTGTTGTTTATTTATGGGTTGAGTACAAACGCTGAGTTCTCAGATTCGTTGCCAATTTATACTAATTATCCAAAACGTGTGTCTCGAAAGTTTCACGCTAAAATTTATTCTAATTATCCTGTAAACGCCTTTCTTAACGAGCGGGATTATAGAAATTATCTACGTGAACAAAATTCACACGATATTATTAATGTGCGTCGTTTGCCTCATTCGCGCCGAACGAAATCTGCTCAAATTGGACACACTGGATATAAACATGAAATTAAAGACGAAGAAAAGTTTACTAAAAAGAGGGTGAATGATAAATATCGAACGAGTCGCTCAAGAGAAAACAAAAAAGACGGCGTTGTTATTGAATATGTTTCACCAAAAGAAGAAAGATTCAAGGAGAAGTACCGCAATGAGTGGAAATTAAAAAATTCTCGTAAAATTAAAGAAGCACCAGAAAAAGACGATCACAGAATTTTTCCTCATCAGTACAACATTGAAATTCGTTCTCGTGGAGAAAAGCCGAAGGATTTTGAAAAGGACAAGTATCTTGATAAGGGATTTGAGAAATCCAAGTTTCGTACGTATGAGCATAAAGAAGAGGAACATTGGCACGAAAAAGGCTGGCACAGAGAAGGCGAGAAACAGAAGCTTGCAGAAGTGAAAGCAAAATCGAAAGTTATGCCGAAAGCTCTAAAGAAGTCTGGAAGTCAAATAAGAAGCAACGCACTGCCGCATCATGTGAAACCTTTAGGAGAAGATGCTTCAAAAAAAGAGATTGATGAACATTTTCGTGTTCCTTCTTTAGGATTTCGAATTGATCAGCGGTTTATGCAATGGGCCAAGAAAAATATTGATTTACCTCCAAACAATCAGCGAAATTTCGCGTAACGTGTAAACAAACAACATGAAAATAGTTTAAATCATGTTACACATCATAAGTTTTTTAAAAACAATATTTACACAAAAAAGTTTTGTTTTAAAAATTAATTTTGATGTTTTGAAAAGAGGCGACGAAACGAGTGACGGCAATGAGACATCAGACGATCGCACTGCTGTATTGATCCCTGCGTGTGAACAGATGCTGGCTTAAAGTAAACAAACAAACATCGAATAAGTAACGAAACCTTTTCAATTCGAAAACACGTTGAATTATAATTGTAATTATGTGCGTTTTTCATTTAATCGTTTGATTGATGGAATATAAGAACGCAAAATCGGCTTTGCAAAAGTTGCCAGTGTTTGTGTATCCACTCGCGTTGCACTTCTTCGCTGACGATTCGCTGTCCTTCAAACAAATTCTAAGTATTTACAATCCTTATGAGTTCGCTATTAAATTCAAAGGTACGCAATGTCCTTTCATTCATGTCTGCCGTCGCTTATCGTGTTTGTAGTTCGCTTTAAGTTTACTGTTTAACGCTAAACTTCGAACAATATTTTTTGTGCTCGACATTGAACTTCAAAGCAGAGTAATTAAGTGTCTAATTTTAATCTTTCAGTGTTATGCACCGCTCCACACAAATACAGTGTAGTCGATCCCGAAGGAGTAATCCGCTCACGATGTTGCGTTGACATGTAAGCAGTGTTGTTCGCCAGTAAATGTTTTACTAAATTTTCCGTTTTCTATTTTCTATTTCCGCGTTTCTTATCTGTAATCAGTGTGATTCGCTGTAACGATATATCTGCGTCGAATTACAACAAAACGGACCAATTTCGTATACAAATGCAAGAACTGGATTCAGGAATGTCGATGAAAAACGTGATTATTGGTAATCGAGACATAACAGCGACTGTGTTGCCAACGAAATGTCCTACTGTTGAAACTAGCGAATCGATGTTTGAACAAATATCGCCGTCGATCGAAAGCGCGAGAAATCCCCAATCATCAAATGTGAAAGAGTACAAGATTAGCGATACTATTAACGAACACGTTAAGGAAAATACTTTACGCTCATTACCCTCGTGGGCTTTCGTCACGGCTGCTATTTTATGTTTAATTTTAATACTTTTACCGACGGAAGGCGATCAGTCTCGACTACCGTCCTATTTGCATCTTACTGTAAGTCTGAAATTAATGGCTGCGTACGCCTTGGGACTAATTACGATGGCTATTTTACGGTGAAATTGTAAACATACAAACAGTCAGATATGAAAAAAACTCGATACTAAACAAATATGTAAATATTATGTTTGAACCTTAATTTTGCAATCTTTTGTTAACAAAAATTTGAGAAACTGATTTTTAACTGCGTTTGTTTAATTTAGTAAAGTTTATGTAAACTGAAAGCTTTAAGATGTTTAAAAGTGATTTATTAACATTGCATTTTCAACGCAAGTTTATGTTAACTACAATGAAACCATTGAATGCTCTGCGAACAACGAAACTCAACATGGAAGTTTGTCCAACGATCAGTGATACAAGATTAAAGATTACCGATGAACTGACAACGCATCCAACTTCGCTGATTATCATTAAGCCTTTAATAACCATTAATCCAGGCATTCGAATAACTAAAAACGGCACTACATTTGAGAACACTTTTTTACAACCAATGCACACTTTGAACGCAATTGCGTTCACGACAAAGAATGCAGTCACTGTGATTAACGTCCAAATCAATACGTAACACAACATGAGAATGCATGTGGATATCAACATGAGTGATAGTTGTTCACAACAGAATCGAATTGACTCTATAACAACGGAGCCAAATTTGGAATGTATTGCGTTGTTTGCATACTCAGATGTCCATCTTCTCATCTGCTCAATTCTGTCGTTTCTTGTGTTTCTTGCTGTCGTTTCATCTACAATCTGTTCTTGCTCTTCTTCTACGTTCATATTTCAGGTCTATAAGCCTGTAGTTTGTTGTTCTACTCAACAATTATTTGCCACTTGAAGCAACTCTTTCGCGTATCTCTCACGAGACTGAATCGTGATAATTGCAACAGTGCGCTTATCTTTATTACTGAATTATTGAACCTCACAATTTTTAATTAATGATTTATCTTTTGTTGTGCTTAATACGCAATAATAGTTATTGAGAAAAAGGAAACAGGAAAGTAATTCAAAGCGAAATATAAATTTCGGAATTTTGTTTATACACAATTTTGTTTGTAATCACTGACAATTTTAACATTAATCGATAATTAAGTCGTTAAAATAGTGAGACAATACAATGCAATTGTAGTGACACTGTTTTACTCTTAAATTTTCGTCACAATTTCTTTTGTTGACAATTTTCTTTGACCACAAATCAAACAAACATTTAAATTCTTGTTCACAGCGTATTTTTTATGAAAATTTTTAAATCAAAATTCTTTACAATTTCAATTATTGTAACGGGATGAATATGTTTCCGCCGTTTTTTTTTGGAATTTATGAAAATGTGAACTGCATGCACACATTTCAACGTGTTGACGTGTAAAAATTTGAAG
>NCKV01001273.1:0-10895 GCA_003675905.2 Leptotrombidium deliense
AATGGACCTTTGATTCGCGAGAAACTTTATTTTTATTCTCAGCAATGTATCGTTTGTGGTCGACTCTTGTTTTAGTCATCGCTTTCTCAAATTTTGGTGAGTTGTTTTAATTTTTTGTTTCCTTGTTTTCTTAACGTTTTAATTGATTTAGCGGCGAGCGATGAATGTCCAAAAAATTGGGTCGATTATAAAACGTCGTGTTACCGCTTTTCGCGGTCACCACGGAAAACAGTTGTCGATGCAGAGGAAATTTGTCGCAAATATGGATCAACTTTAGTATCAGTTAATTCTGTTGATGAACACTTTTTTATCATTTCGTGGTTGAAAGAAAATGATCCTCAACATTTAAAATGGTTGACGAGTGGCAACGAACAGGCAAATAACATTTGGAAGTGGCAAGGAGATAAAACGAATTTTCCGAATATACCAAATTTATGGCTTACTTATGATTACAGGATAAACACGTTTTTAAAGTTCGCAGCTTACAAGTGAGTAATCGTTACAAACAGTGAATCTGTTGTTTGATACGAAACTATTTGTTTACATTTTCGTGAAAAATATTTTTCTTGATTTGTTTACAGTTTTTCGTTGTATGAAAATCGTTGGGGTTTAATTCGCGTTAGCAACGTAGAAGAAGGAGCATATATTTGCGAAATTCAAAAGTTTGAATTGCAGCTCAGTTTAATTCATGAAAGAAACATTGGTAAACAAATCGTTATCTTGACAGCGATGAAAACAAGTGGTTTCTTTGTTTTTAGATTACGGCGTCACAGTCACTGACCGAACCAAAGTACCTCGAGGACCAAAGTTTATCGAGGAACCAACTCCACTCGTATTTGATATGAGTGGAAGGAGTCAACAAAATAATGCCATATTACGGTGTACAGCGAGTGGCTGGCCAACACCGACCTATTCGTGGTATAAAGAAGAATATGAAGGAAGCAAAACGAAAGCCAAGTTGATGGATCCGTTGGAAGATATCAGGATCACACAAACAGATGGCACATTGATAATATACAATCCTTCACAGTCAGACAAAGGCAAATATTTTTGTAAAGCTACAAACGAATTCGGCAGCATTATCAGTGAAACAGTGCAACTGAGTTTTGGATGTAAGATTCTTGTAAACAAGCTCTTGTTTTTCAAACTTATTCTACAGTTATTGGAGAATTCAGTAAAGTTCGTTCAGTGGAATATGGTAATGCAAATTGGGGAAAATCAATTTCTTGTGATCCACCACTTTTTCATCCGAGTTTGTACTCAACTTGTTTGTTGTTCAATTTCATTTTATTGTTTCGTAGGAGTGCATTATTATTGGAACAAAAATGCGTTGTTCAGCTTCGTTGAACAAGATAGACGAGTGTTTGCTTCTAATGACGGAAATTTATATTTCAGTTCTTTGGAAGTAATTGACAGGGCGAATTATTCGTGTAACGTTCAAAGTGTTATATCCTCGACTGGTCGCACTGGTCCTTTTTTCAGATTGGTAGTGGAACCAGCGCCCAATAATCAAAAACTACTATTTCCGAATAATTTTCCAAAGTCGTTTCCAAAAGCTCCTTTGGCTGGCGAACAAGTTTTACTTGAATGCGTCGCGTATGGTTATCCTGTGCCTACATATAACTGGACTCGTTCTGGAGTAACAAATAAACTGCCAGACGGTGCTTACACCACTAGTCACAATCGCATTTTAGTAATACCAAAAGTCAAAGTTGAAGACAGCGGTGATTACTCGTGTTCAGCGACCAGTGGAAGGGACGTTATAACAAAGTCAATCACTTTGAGCATTCAATGTAAACACAACGTTGTACAGTATTTCACAGTGTAAACAAATTTTCTGTTTCAGCATTACCTGTGTTCACTGTCCCTTTGACTGATCAAGTAATGGATTTGCGAACTACTCTTGTCTGGAACTGCGAAGCATTTGGTATACCAGAAGTTAGCTATTCCTGGTATAAAAACGGAAGAGAATTAACTTTTGCTGAAATGCCTCCACAAGTACTGTATATTTATTGCAGTGACAGTCGTTTAAAAATTTATATTTCATAGGAACAACCGCGTTATAAAGTAAAGGAAAATATTCTGACAATTGAAGATTTATCAGATGTTGATAATGGCATGTATCAGTGTAAAGCGTACAATCAGTTAGGCAGCAAATTCACCAGTGCTCAACTAAAAGTAATGGCTCTGAGGCCCATTTTCAAAAAATACGTGATCTCACCTGAAATGTATGCATCTGTTGGCTCAAATTACACGATTCCGTGTATACCAGAAGCGGTGCCTTTTCCAACTTTTCAATGGAGACGAAATGGTGCTCCAATCACTGCCATTGGTGGTCGAGTCCGCATTCAACCAAATGGATACTTATACATAAATCCGGTTGACAAAGCGGATGAAGGCGAATACAGATGCATTGCTATAAATGAATTTGGTCAAGACGAAACAGTTGGCTTTTTAACTGTTTTCGAAAAACCACATATTGTTGATTTTCTTGCTCCAAAAATTGTTGCGAATGTCAACGATAGTGTCGAATTAAATTGCGAAGCGCACACAGACAACTCACTTGATATCGCATATATTTGGCTTCATAATAACCTTCGAGTTAACTATACAACAATGCCACAATTTCAACCGGGCACTCGTTACGGGTATTTACGGATTAATAACATTACATTAGCAGAAGCTGGATTTTACACATGTATTGTCAAAACTGCTGTTGGTAGAACTTCAACATACACTGAACTAATTGTAAACGGACCTCCAAGTAGTCCTGGAGCCGTTTTAGCTGAAGATTTGACTGCTACGTCAGCGACTATTAAATGGAGTGATGGTTCGGAAAATGGTCGAATGATTCTCGCGTACTTGATTGAAGGAAGAACAAATCACAACTCAACTTGGTTAGTACTCGCCAATTATGTAACTCGTGTTCAGGTTGATTCACTAACAAATCGTCGAAAAGCACAAATTAAAGATGTACTCTCTCCATGGAGTACATACGAATTCCGAGTGTCTGCAATTAATGAGCTCGGAGTAAGCATGCCTTCAAGTCCAAGCCCTCAATATAACACAGACAAATCACATCCATTCAAAGCTCCTTCTAATGTTGGTGGTGGAGGTGGAAAAGCAGGTACACTGACAGTAACATGGGATCCATTACCACCACAAGATTGGAATGCACCAAAAATATGGTATCGAGTCTATTACAAACAAAAAGGCAGTACTGCAGAGTACTTCAAAGTTGATATTAAAAAGCTCGGCAATGTTGGTCTTTATACTATTGCAATCGACGAATCTGATTACTACAAGAAATATCTGGTAAAGGTACAGGCTGTAAACCCAATTGGAGAAGGTCCTATTAGTGAACCCGCAGTTGTTTATTCAGCAGAAAGCATGCCACAGATTCAGCCTTCTCTTGTCAGAGCAGTTGCGTTTAATTCCACTGCCATTAACGTTACGTGGGCTCCTGTTGATGCAACCAGAGAAAAGTTGCGTGGAAAGTTGATTGGACACCGAATAAAATATTGGATAAATGGTCGCGATGCACAAACTGATGCGCTTACGTTACTATCGCGAAACGTTGCGCCATGGGGCATAATTGTCGCACTGAAGCCAGACACTGAATATTACATATCGGTTATGGCGTACAACGATGCAGGCAGCGGTCCTGAGTCTGAACCGTTTTTAGTCAAAACTTACAAATCTGCACCTCGAAATGCTCCAACGAGTGTTGCGGTTAGTTGGATCGATAAAACAACAATTCGTGTTACTTGGAGAGGAATTACTGAAGTGTCAAATGCCGAGGAACCTATCATTGGATATAAGGTGAGGTATTGGGAGGAAGAACAACCTCTGACAGCTGCTAAAGAAGTATACAAATACTTGGATGGAGGCGATTTGGAAGCGATTATATCTGGTCTTACTCCAGGAACATCTTATATGTTAAGAGTGCTCGGTTACAGTTTAGGTGGCGATGGAAAAATGTCTTCGCCTCCAAAGAAATTTGTTATAAAGTGATTTGAGGTATAAATGAGTTGTCGAACGCACTTTCACGTTTACGATACAATGTATATTATTTTATTGTATCTAAACCATCAAAACTACAAAGCAACAAAACTACTTAAATTATGCAAAGTGCAATTAAAATCAAAATTTTGCTGCATTTTCTTCAACAACTTACATTGTTTACCCTTTTTGTCGTTTTTTAAACATTTCAATAAATTGTACTGTTTTTACACTTTTAAATGTGTCAGTTTGTCGCAAATTTTTATTTCGTAGATATCGAGACAGGGTTTTGTTGGTTTTCATGGTATGCCCTGTAGAATACAATAACTAAAAATATGATTACAATTACAATTACTAGAAATATTATAAAAACGATTACATAATCGAATGCTTTACTTTGCTTGTCAGTGTGCAATTTTTCATCCTCTGCGTTTGTTGTTAAGCTAATAGGAAATCTTGTTCCTGGTTGAAATGTGAATGATGTCGAAGCAGGTTCAGGTTCTCTTAAATATTTTTTGAAAATTGGTAATTGTGCAAATGAAGCGCTACAAGGATGTTCCGATATTCGAAACAACACTTCGTTTTGGACGTCCATTGCTAACTGTCCTTTGAAGTAATCAACTGAAAGCCATTTGTGATCGGGTACTTTGTACATCCAACTGTCTTTCAAGAATATTGATTCCAAATCGTTCACCTGACTCAAAACGGCGTCAATGTTTGCAGGTATTCCAGGCATTTCTGTTTCTATATTTCTAACCGTTGAACCGTTAATTACAAAGCGAATTATGTTTTCGATGTAAACTGTCAGTGAGTAAGCTTGAAAAGTATGACCTGTGAAAAGATAAATATTGTTTTCATATTCGTTGTACCAAAGTGCGCCTATTGTCGATCGATTATGAAATTGTTGGAATACATCGGTGATTGCTTGATTTGAAAACATTCTATTGTTTATGTGTAACACAACTGTTTTATCTTTCACAATAAGCATGAAACTTCTGTTATTTATTGTGAATGATTCTGCGGCATCAATGTAACCAAAATCAATATCGAATGCTGACTTGTCTTCTTCAATTACCTTTGCGTTCATAGTTAGTGGAAGAGCAAGTGGTGTCTTTTCTGGCTTGTCTAGTAACCAAAAATATGGACCGCGAAATACGAGCACTTTTTCTTCGCCATCGACAGTAGCAAGCGCAAAATCGTCGACATCATTGGTTGCGCAAAAGTTCTGCGGACAGCCTATGAAAATTTGCGTGTTTATACAACTTCCATTAATGCCACGAAATGTTGCTTGTTTTATAAAATCTTGTGCTGAGATTTTTTCCAAATTATCTTTGTTAATGCATGTGTAATGAGTTGCAAATGAATTGTGGTAGAAAATCCAATACAGAGCTTCGTAAGCAGTTTTGTCTAATAACAATGTTGCGCTGATTCTATTCTCCTCTAATTTTATTCCGTCAACTGATTGAGTTGAGTTGTTTATTGTGTAAATAGTTACGTCGTCCACTTTCATGTCGTATTCACTTTTTATTACAACATTGTAATATCTTAATGTTAAAGTATTTTTTGGTGTCTGTACAAGAACGTCGTAATATGTGTTTTCTGTTATTTCTGTTAAATCATAAATCGGACCGATCTCTTTGCGACAATCACTTTTACATTCACTAGCGAATTGAATTCCATTTTTGCTTTGTTTGTAAATATTGAAGTACACTTTTCCATCAATTTTCGTTATTAAAATGATGCTCTGTTTCCATTCGAACGCAGCCAAAATAACACTATCCTTATTCAATGACAGCTTTGTTAAATCATTATAAACAAAATCTCTTAACACTGGATACTTGTTTCGAATCTCATCGACAATCCAATAGTGTTGTTCATTAAAAAAGTAATATGAGTTATCATTCAACTTCAATGCAGCTTCTATATAACATCTAAAATTCCAACCGCGAACGTTATCAAAGCAGCATGCACTGGAAAGAGGTTTTGTCACAGACTGCACTGTTGAGATCAACAGAAAATATATATAAAGTAATTGCAGCGTTTGAAACACTTTTTTATTTCGAAATTCCATTTCGACACACGCGACAATCAATAATTTAATTACAGCAACAATTGAATTGCAAAATTGCGTAAAAACGGTGAAATGTTTAAAACTTATAAAACTTGTACTAAACGTTTCTCATTCAAAACTATTTAATCATTGCAGTCATACTACATTTGTTTCTTATTTAATACAAAACTTTGCAAACGAATAAAAATTGAACTTTTTTCTGGTAACAGTTCGTTGATTTGTTTAAGTGCTTTAGTTTCATTATTTGAGCATTTTTCGGTCTTATTTTGTTTCTCATTTTCATCGATTAAACTGATGCAATATTTCTGTTGTGATACAATAACTTTTAATAAAGCATTAAACACAAACACAGGATCGGGACTTGACGATGCTATCTTGAAATATTTTTCGCTGTATTCGCATTCCTTTTTTAAGTCTCGTAACTTTTGAAAACAAATTTTAATTTTATGTATAATGTTCAGAAGTTCACAATGTTCGGAATAAAGAACTGTCGATAAAGTGTCATAACTTTTCATTATTTCACGTAAAGCTGCTTTCAAGTCATAATTTTCAGTTTCTGTGAGTTTGTAACAAACATCAATTTTGCGAAAGCAATTCTTTACAGTGTTGAAAATTGATTTCACGTCCAAATGATCAGTTTGACCACATTTCAGACACTTTAGCTGAGCATCACTAACAACTGGTCCATCACAAGCAGGACATCGAAAAGCTCTGTTGACAGGTTGCAAAAGCTGAGTACATGCAATACATTTGCAATCAAAAAAGTAAGATTCTTTCAACATTGTTTGTCTTCGAGTAAACGTTTGAAATTTATAATGTGCTCCGTATGAAATTAGCAATTCTGCACCTTCGTCTATTTCTTCGCAACTTTTAATCTTGATCACATTTCCATCAAAATAAGCAATTTCACAGTTTGGCTTGCAACTGTGGTTTAATAGACGTGATTTCAAATAAACACCACATCCAATGTCGAATTCTTTTAATTGCAAAACTTTATCTTCTAACGATTCATATGTTTCTCGTGTAAACACTGTGATTGCATTAACTTGAATTTGACGAATATGTTTCTCTATTATATTTAGCAGTTTCGTCTTATCTTCATTGGAAAAAGTTTTGTTTCCAGTTTTGAATAAAAGAAATTGCAACAAAAGTTTTGCTGTCGAAAAATAATCATTGCAATCTTTGTGTTCAATAAAATCATTTAATTGAGAGTATTGATTTAAATTTGATTCGTTGTCCGAAGAATGCAAACATGCCTCAAGTCCATTTTTGATTAAAATCTTGAGTAATAATTTAGGTGAAAATTGAAAATGATCGCTGATGTGAAACATATCCAAAAATTGACATTCAATCGAGTGACATTCGTTCCAAGAAAGTTTCGCACACTCGTTGCTGCAGTAACATACTTGAACACAATTTTGGCAAGGAAACAAATATTTCCGAGAAACAATTTTTAAACAGTTGTAACAATTATGCTTATACTTTGATTGCAACAAACATGAAACATAAGCTTTTTCAACTAAAATTGTTTCTCCTTTCAAAATTTTGCATTTCGCTTTCAATCCTTTTTCACCGTTTTGGGTTGTAAACGTAACAACGTTACTATGCAAGCAATCATTCATTGTTTCGTCTTTGTTTACTGAATTCTCAGTTCTTGAGTTCTTAGATAATTGTTGTTCACAAAGTTTTAAACGATTATTTAACTTTTCACGGTTTTCAGTGGGATATCCAAATTGAATTGCGTGTTCAATATCTTTCAAACACAATTCGTATTCTTTTAAATGAAAAAGTGCTGCCGAACGATTGGCAAAAGCGCAGCATAATTCTGGTCCCGTATTCGTTGCATAAACGATTGCCTTAAAATCAATCAATTTGCATACCAATTTAGTTAGATTTATTCCATAGCAGCAAACGCTTCTTACCTCACAATATTTGTCCAATGCGTCTTCGAATAATTTTTTAGCGAATAACTCATTTCCCTTTTTCCTCAATTCTGCAGACTTTGTATCACATTTTGCGTAAATATTTGAGGTAAAATTTACAATATTTTGCTTAATCGATTCGTTCGTAAACAAATCGATGTCTTCCATTTTCATGCAAATCCACGAAACAATGCAACTCGAGAGCAGTTTTGTGAGCTTTTCTTAGACTTGTTATTTTTAGAAACGACCAACAGTTCTTAACACTTGTGTAACAGTCATAAGCATCGCAAAATTCATCGCAACTATCATTATATGTTTCTTTCTCAAAGTCAATCAATACATTAAAAAATGAAATAATAAAATAATGATTGTTGTAAAAAACATTTATATCCATAGCTACAATGTAGCGTTCAACTGTGCACTTCTAACGGGAATAAATAAATTGAAATAATGTGTTTATTTTTGCTATGACAAATTTTTCACGCGGAGTTTACAAAATAAAAATAAAAATTCAAGTAAAAATTTTTTATGGTAGAATCAATGTTTAAATTGGGGAATTAAAGGAAAAAGTAAATGAGGATTACATCGAGGAAAGAAAAAAGAAAGAAAAATTTTGCATTCGGCAAGTTATTGAAGTAAAGCTTTAAGTACTAGAATAGGTAACAGCATGAGTGAAAAAAACGGATACCATGTTCACGTCCTGGCGGTGCGTAAACATTTTTTGCAAACACAATTTTCATTCTCCGAATAAAGTTTAAAATTTTTAATATGCGTATAAGAATTAAGCGATTAATCATTTTCTTCTATTTCTTCGCAATGTTTAATCTTGATTATGATCATAATTTAGCATGCAACTGTGGTTTACTGGACATGACTTTAAGTAAACACCACATCCAATGTTGAATTCTTATAATTGTAAAAATTTATCTTCTAACGATTCATATGTTTCTCGTGTTAACACTGTGATTGTATTCACTTGAATTTGTCGAATTGGGTCTCTGTTAGGTTTACTTCACTTCATTTCATCTTCATTTGTCTTTATCAATCTTAAGCGCATAGTATTGCAAAATCAAAAAGTTTTATTTCGAAGGCTGAATTCAATTATCACATTACATTTTGAATCAAATTCAAGAAAAAATATTGAGTTATATTCATTACGTTTAAAATAAAATTTATATTACGTTTTCAAATGAAACGAAAACACATTCAAATATTTATCACTTGTTTATTGACGTTTACAACTGTTCAATCAATATTCATTGAATATGTGTCGAAGTGTAAGTTGATTAAAATTATGTTTATTCATTAATATTTGAAATGCAGTATCAAACATTAGTAATTATCGATTAAGTTCAGCTCGATTCATTCAGGAAAGTACAAAATTATGGAAAGCAAGCAATGAATCTGATTTGCAGAATTTCTCAATCGAAGATGGCAAATTAATTATTGAAATTGTTTTATTAGCTGATAAATCAAAAACTCGTGACAATCAATGCAATTGCATGCAAAATTATTCTTGCTGTGTTACCTGGCAAGAGAAACCGAAAAATTTACTTTACAAAGCACTTAATGCAATTGAGGAGAATACGTGTTTGAAATTTGTTGAAAGCGATTACAGAATTAAGCTGGAAAGTGAAAAATATGCAATTGTTTATTACAATGGCTACGGTGGCTGTTACGCTAAGAAAGGCAGACAGGAGAGTCGATTAACTAAAGTGTTCATCGGACATAATTGCGAGAAAAAACTTGCTTCTATGATACACGAAACAATGCACGCATTGGGTTTTGAACATGAACATCAACGACCTGATAGAGATGATTACGTGCGCGTTTATGATCGAAATATTGACTCGAAACATTTAGATGACTTTAAAAAACTAGAACCCAGTCGAGTGTTTGATTTAGCACAATTTCCGTACGATTACGAGTCGATAATGCATTACAAGAGAAATCAACATGCAATTAAACTGCCGTCAATACAACCGCACAATTCGAGCTTAAACTTCATTATGGGTGGTCAGAATGTATCAAACTTGGATAAGTTAAAACTAAGACATTTTTATTCGTGCAGTCATTCAAAGATGGTTGAAAATATTCGCGCAAAGAAAATGAATAAATTAAACAAATATAAATGCGATGATAATTGTTGCAAAATTGTTGTTTATTACATCAATGACTTTGAATCAAATTTAAACGATTCAACAACAATGAAAATAATTTCGGGAAATTGGCACTTGAACTTTGGACGCACACCGTCAAGTTATTCTAACACAGAATCACCGAATAATTCTTATCTACACTTAGGAAACAGTTCGCAAGCATATCGCATCAATTTTACAAAAGACGAAGAGTTCGCTGTTTTCGAAACTTCTTCAATCGATGCACCAGCAAACTTTTGCGTAACTTTTGCAAAGAAAGTGTACGGATTTGGAAACGTGACAATGAAATTGTCAAGCGTTGCGCAAAATAAGAATTTAAATACATCAATAAACTTCTTTTTTGATGACGAAGACAAACAATGGATGAACATGAGACGACAAATATTATTAAAATCATACGAACCGTTCAGTTTAAAGTTTGATGTATCAATTACAAATGGTGCTAATCTGGCAATTGATAATTTAACAGTTAGCGACTGTAATTACGAAAGCTAATATAAATATTAATAATGAACGGCAAATAATTAATCTCACAGCTCTGTTCAACCTGAACTACGAATGTTCATTTTAAAACTCCGTTCAAAACTGATCATAACCAAATACAGGTCTCGTAAATATTAAATGTTACATTAGAAAATGGCGTAAAGCATCGCAAAAACGAAATAAATTTTAAATGTTAAAATTATACATTTAAATAAGAGTAATATATTTACTTAATGAAAACATTGGACATATCATATA
>NCKV01001274.1:0-10892 GCA_003675905.2 Leptotrombidium deliense
GACACTATTGAATACAATTTTAACAATTGATTATTTTGAGGCCCTAAAATGTATTGGAAGACTTTAAATGGAAGACAATTGTTAAGTACAATAAATCTAAGCCATTGTATCATAATCAACGCGTTTGACGAACCAGGAACGGTAAAATGCGTAACCAGCAACGGTTCCGAGAGCAACAAGAAAGGTAAAACAGCCAACAACCATTTGCACGCTATCGTTTGGAATTTGCATTATGTCAAGTGGCTCAGATACACCAGAACCGAATGCGACTTCCGAACAACGTTTTTCTGTTAGTAACACGAACAATCAAATTTAATCTTAACGCACACAGACACAAAATTCATACCGGCAGAAAACTTTCCATTTCGGATGTCATAAGCTTGAATCTGAATGTTTGTAAAACGCACGACGACTGTTTGATCACCTTTTTTGTTGTACAAAGAGACAGCAGGCGACGCCGGGCAGTAATATGATTTTCCGACAGGAGTGATGAATTGTGAAAGTCCCTCTTTTTTCGTTTCTGCTTTCATAATTCTTCCTGTCAAAAAAACGTGACTTTTGGAAACAACAACAGATAACAATGTCTGACTTATCAAGGATCCGTAAAATAACGTATCTCCAAGGTTATAGACCAAATCCATTCTCTCAACGCCCCATTCGTTTGAGTCAATTGCCTAAGCGACAAAATTGTGAGCTTAATTTTCATCTTTATTTGCGTCATACTTTTTCGAATGTTATTCTGAACTGAAATCCACCTCTCCATGAAAGATCAATCATTGGACCATCTAGAACCGAACCGCAGGTTGCTTTAACGTTTGCATCCAAAGGAAGTTTTTCAGTAATTTTCTGCCGAAGAAGCACAGCAATGAATACATGAGAATAAAATTTAGAAACAATACCTGATCCTTCACTGATGTGGTGAATGTGATTTGAAATTGAACTTCGAACTTTGCGAGTAAACAGATTTTACCCTTATCATCCCATGCAGCGTATGTGAATCTTGGAGCTGCTTCTTTCGTCACATGACTTGAATTTGATGACTTAGATGATGGTTTCGATGTACGCGGTGATTCCTGCGAAATTTGTTCATTTTGTAAAACATTTACCATATTAAGACAATTATCCACTTAATTCAAAATTGCCTCAACCAAAATACAAAATAATTAAGTGAACTATGCGAAAACAATTCGAGGAAGTAATATTCTTACTCTTCTAAGTCGCAAAACGGTTGAATTACTCTGGACAACAACATCTTAGAGAAACAAATGATTAAATGCAAATTAAAGAATGTACTCACAAAAATGAAACAATTCGATTAGGACAAAGTACAAATAAGTATTCAGTTTCATGATTTGATGAGAAAATCAAAACAGTACGAAACACATGACACCGAAAGTCAGCATTTGCTTCGCAGAACACATCATTTTAGAACTCAAGAACTGCGCACTCAGTCCAAACAAAAAAGCTTCAACTTATTCTGTGCCTAAAGTTCTATTTTGCAAACAAAAACAAATAACGATTACTGTTATGCTCAACATCGACTTGAGTGCCACAGTTTCAACTGATTCACAAAACCACTGTTTGGATTTATACAAGGACGAGCTCGTTTCACCTGAAAACAGATATAAGTTTTATAACAGAAATGATTCATGAAAAACTAACGATGTCAAAAGCTTCTTCGTAAGTAATTGAACGAGTGTGAATTAAATACGCAATGACCACAGAAGCTGATCGCGAAACACCAGCATTACAGTGAACTAAACATACACCAGACGCTTTGCGACAATCATCGATGAATTCAATACAGGCACTTAAGCAACTTTGTAAGTCAAAATCAGGAGTGTCTAACATTTCAACATTTTTGTAAACAAATGAGTCCTGAAAAGCATTTTGTACACCAGAGGCAACATTCAAGATATGAGAAACTCCACATCGTTTAAGCATATCAAAATTGTGCGCGACGTCTTGTGAACCTAAATGCAAAGTTGTTTGCTCAAAAATTGAGTGATAAAATAGATTACCAATTAAAACGTCGTTTGTAACTCGACCGACACAAAGATCGGGTTTTAAATCGACAACAAATCCTTCACATTTGTCATCACATTCTGTTACAGTTGTTCCTTCTTCGCCCCTCTGTTCAATCAATTTTTTCCCACTTTCAGTTTTTACAACAGTTTTAACCTTTTTCAGTTTGATTTTGTCAGCGTTTTTAAGCTGCGCGAACAGATCCATGGGTCAGAGTGAGACACACGCTTATAAACTTGACTTGGATTTATTTCTTCTCTAATTCAACTTTTGATACAACTCAAAAAGACATGATAAACGGAATACAGCTCTAAATAAACTTTTACTCCTTTTTGATGTTGGATTTAACCAATTTTATATTCGTTGCATCTTTCGTTCCATCAGGTCGTTTCTCTGCTTTCAACGCATTCCTCACACATCGAGAAGCAATTGAACTATAGCGAAGGTAAGTGACACCAGCTGATCTCCAATAAGACATTTCTTCGGTTAACTGAACTCCTTTTTTCCTCTAATTAACGAAAAGCAACGAATTGGACGAAAAACGTTCTCAACTCCAGTCTCAAAGGCGAACAAAGTGCGCATTCGCAGATCGCCATTAAATGTGCGCACACCGCATCCGTGTGTTCTTCACATATCTGCGCTCTTACTTCTGTTCAATGGATTCGAAAAATGCTGTATTAACGCTGCGTAACATGCAAGGAACGAACGGCAACCGAAACGATGTCGTCGTATGTCCGAGCAATGAAAGAACTGAAAACGCGCTTATTTATTTTGGAGGTGACATTCAGGTGACACTTAATCGGCGCTTTTTTCAAACAATTTTCAATGTGGCAATTTGCATGAACAATGCTAGAATCTTATCTATTCTCTTTCACACTTCACTTTCATTGAACCCTAATAAGAGCGACAATATACACCAGCTGCTTGTCAATATTTATTCTTATTCTAGCCTGAAACTACTTTTACAACGTTTCCACGTCATTTTTTATCTGCATTCATTTTATAGCCTCCAACTCTATTTCTGTTTCAGTGAGTATTAATAAATCTTTTCCCATTCAGGACAACGATGAACATATGAGACGACAAAAGTCTTCTTACACTTCATGGAGTCTCGAAAATACTGCACTTATATTACACGATAAATTTCCGCAACATTCGATTTTTGTCATTAAACCTTCGAAAATGACAATGGATACAATTGCTGTTTATCGAAATTTTGTTGAATCAAACAGTCATGGAGTTCCATCTCACAAATATGATTTGAATTGTCTTAAGCATCTAAAGTGTCTAATGGAATCTGTATTTGAGCAAATAACACCTGCACCAAACATTACCTCATTTACTTGTATGGGTTTCAGCAAAGGTTGCGTTGTTTTAAATCAGTTATTGTACTGTTTTGCTTACTTAACTGAACGAAGAGATGATGATTTGTCCAATTTTGCATCGAAAATATCGCATATGTATTGGTTGGATGGAGGACACTCTGGAGGTTGCAATACGTGGATAACAGATGAAACGTTAGTTAAAAGCTTGAGTTCATTCAATATTCAAGCAGAGATTCACGTAACACCGTATCAAATGAACGACAAAAGTAGACCATGGAAGCGAGAAGAGTGCACCCGTTTTTGTGAACTATTGAATCAATTCAATATTCGAAATCGGAAACTGCTCTATTTCGAGCAACAAGAACCGTCCATAAATTTGCATTTTCAACTATTGAATGACTTCAAGCCGTGAACATTTTCCAGTAAAAGATGAATATTTAATCGAATGTGTTGGCGTTAAAAGTGCGGAGGAATAACATTTGTGTATCTGAAAGTAACAAGTTTCGTCTCCATTTACTTTAGGGCTTTTACAGTTGTTTAAGTTCGACAGAAATGAAGTTTCAGCAAATAAGTGAAAAACTCGAGGACAAAGATAACGCAAAAGACATAAACTGCTGACAACGTTATTAATATATGTCGACAGGAGAGCACTGAAGACCGCATTGTTTTGTTCGGTGGTTAAAAGAATTGTTGAATGACTTTTATCAATGCATTGTATTTATGTATAAGAAGCGCAGCTTAATGTTCTTCGAAATAATTTATTATGTGAATTATAAAAGAAAGTTAAGAAAGTTATAAAAGAAATATGTCCGCAAAACGAATGTGGTACGAAAGCCAAGTGTGCCACATTTGAAATATTGTTCTCGTAAATTGTGCATTGAATAAGATATGCGACGAATGTTTACAACATAGTAATACCGAAACAACAGAATACTTAAAGAGTAAATTGTGTGTTTGACTACACTTTGAGACACTCAGCAAAGCAAGTGTTGCTAATTTATGCATGGTTTGCCGTTTTTGAATACTAAAAATACAGCAATATTTTACGCAATAATTTTGAATGTTTATTATTTATTTGTGGTAACAAATATAAAACTTACATTTGTATTCGTTATAAGCAAACATCTATTTCTGGTGAATGCTAAATTTGCAATTATTCCAATTAAAAAGGGAGAAAAAAACAAGAATAACGTAAACATTGTGTTTACGCAAAGGAAACAAATTAAATTAAAGCGAAGAATTGAATTTGATTTCGAAGTTTTCGTGTCGCGAAGCGTTCAAGTTTGCAAAGATTGATGAAAGCAGAAGAAGAGAAGAATATAAATGCTGATAACGACGACAGAAAAGAGAAATAAAGGAACAATTTTGCGAGTCGCAGTTTTGCAAAGATTTGCGAAAGCGTTTGAAGTGAAGTAATGAGCAATCAATTCACTGCAATAACACACACACATACACACACACATCTATCTCTCTTGTATCCTCTTTCAAATCGATTTTCTGTTTCGCTGCTCTCGTCTTAGCGTCACTCGAAAAAATAAACACACACACGCACACATATAACACATACTAAACTATATTCAAACATCGTAACTAGAAATTTCAGCTAAAGCTTTGCTCTTATTTTTAGCCGCACAAATACAGTTTTCTTGCAACAAACAAATCTGTTGTTTTTTTTCTTTTTTTTCGCAATCAAACAAATTTAATTTGACTGCAATTCGATTCATCGCAACAAATATACAAATTTTATTTGCAATTTATATTTAGAAATGCGATCGAAAGACAAGAAAACAATAAGAATAATAATAATAATATTCAATTATTACAAGGTTATGACGTACACAAATATGAATTATGGATTTTTTGTTGGTTTGCTTGCTTGTTGTTGTTCCGACGAAAATATATGACTTTACTGCTTGGACACTAAAGGACGTGAAGATTATCACACGACTTCGATTTATTCAACGCAGCTTTTCGAAGAATTCGTTTGAAAATATTTGGTTTACGAGCACTGTACGCAGCTAGATGCAATGAAAGACAAATTTTAATATTAATTATCGTCATTAAAGCAGCATAGGAGCATATTTAACATCAGCGATGCACTTATTACGTACTTTGTTTGTTCCTCAGATTAATCTGTGCCCTAATTCCAGCGAGCAGAAAGTCAACGTTGTGAGAGATCGCGCAACTTATTTCAATATATTTGCAGTTATTATTTATCGCCAATTGTCTTCCTTCTATTGTTGCATTCAAGGACGCAAAAAAGCATAATTAATTATATTATTCATTATTATTTATAATTAAATATGAATGCATATAAATTGAATAATAATTGCATCAAATTAAACGTACCGTGTTTCGAAACCACTCGACTTCTAACTAAATCAGTTTTATTCGCAACTAATATGATCGGCTTTTGTTCAACGTCATCCCATTTGAATATCTCGTCGATCGATGTTTTTGCTCCTTCGAACGAAGTTCTGTTAAAATTGAATTTCAAAGTTAAATTTGAATGAGAATTGGAATGAATATGAATTTATTTTCTCAAAACTTTATTTTTTTGCTGAATTTCATTTAATTTAATTTATAATTTATCCAAGTGTGATATTTCATTGTTAAATATCAAATTAACGTATAGTTTACAATTCGCCGTTCAAATATTCTAATGCGAAAAGTCTGTTGAATCGGCTTGCTAAAAATAGCCGAATCTGCTTCTTTTACGAAATTCAATATTCTTTAGAAATGGAGCAAACTGTTAGTTACATAATTATAAATATAGTCTGCATTTATTTTAACAGCGTTTAAGAAGAGCGATAATCAATGAGTACACTACAAGTATAAGTATAAAGTGACTTATGTAAAGTGATGCGGATTATTTGCGAATATCTCAATGTATTCACATGTTCAATGCTTTCATTTCATCTCTTTTTGTAAAATTTCGCAAAACTAATTTTTGTCGCAAAAAAAGTAAATTCAATGTTGAAAACTTTTTACTCTTTTCATGTCAAGCGTAAAAAGTTGATGTTTGACTTTGTTTTGTTGCAAACAAATTTGCAGAAAAGATAGTAAATGTTGTTTCTTTTACTCAATGTGATGAAAAAAACTCAATCACATTAAAAAGAGGCTGTTGACTGTGGTGAAATACACTCTATTATGAAAACTTTCTGCTTGTCCCATTAGACGAATAATACAAACTTTTGTCAACTTTTTATTTTCACTACACATGAATGCATTTCGCAAAAAAACAAATTCCTTTCTATTCTATTTTATTCATATATGCATTGAAAACAACAAGAATAATAATACATACATACATAATCGTATTTCAATGCGTATTCGATTGAAAATGGAATCGAAATGAAATTCAAAGGCTAAATTCATAATCGGTGAAAGTAATTACGTTCACAAATGGTAAAATGGAGAAATTAAATTTCAATCTTTGTGCAAAACTTTTATCATCGCCGAAAACTTTTCATCGCTAAAAGTAAAAGGTTTTTGTGGATCGATAAAATGCAGAGATTTTACTGCTGCTTTGCTTCACTTTCTCAAAGACATTCAAAATACATTGAGTCATCCTTTATTTTTTGCATGCTAAACTCATCACCGTTTGCATCGTTTAACAGACATTACAAATCGCAGTCTTCAAGTCTACACATCTACACACATTACACGTAAACATTTCACTCGCAGTTCAATCTAAATGAATCTGATTAACGATCGAATAATTACAGATGTTGCAGTCAGTTCAGTTACCTTGCGAAACGTTGTATATATAAAATACACGTTAATACACGTTTAGAAGATTGAATTTCGTAATCAATTTGCATCGATAAACTTGCATCTAACTCACATCGTTGCGCAATACTTTTTTCAATTAATTCAATGTTTAATTGAAAAGATGTCGAAAGCATGAATAGAAGCAAATGCCGTTTTTCACAATTACCTGTCATTAACAGCGTACACAATGATGTATCCATCAGGCTGGTACATCGCGATTGGAGACTTTGGTAAACAACTGTCCAAAGAAGCCATTTCCCGAAAATTAATAACCAAAGTATCACCATTATTGTTGTTGTGGCTGTTGCCGTTTGTGCTAATTTTCGAATTGTTGTTCACATAATTGTCTTCCGTTCTCGCTTTTCTTTTCGCAGTCAAGAAATTATGGAACTGTGAGATTAAACTCGACTTGCCGCAATCAGCGACACCGACGACCAGAAAGCGACAGATTTGATCTGAGCACAAATAAGTTGAAATTAATTATCAAAGAAGCGATGGATAACAATGATAATAATAATAATAATAATTCAACAATAATCACTCACATTCCTTGAAGTCTTCCATTTCGTCTGCGATTGCAATGTTCAATAATGAAATTGGATCCGCTTTGTTGGTCTTATACTGATAATATTTAACGAATTCGCTTTCATTCGTCCTTCCATTCTCCAGCGAAGAAGGTGTCGAAGAAACACGTCTCGACTTTAAACTCGGCTGCGGTGTCAAACTTAAGCCATTCTTCAGATTCGGATACCTCATCGACTGACATCTGCGGACCGGATTTATCTTCCTTGGAGTATTGGTCAGCGATCGTCTACTGTTAAAGTTTGGCGTTAATGGAGCTGACATGAGTGTTGGAGTTGCCGGTTGTGTTGACGGCGGAGTCGGAGGTTGAGTGTTGGTCGAATTGCGTCGACTTCCTGACATAATTATACACTTTTCTTGAAGCGACACGAGAAAACTTTTTTCGCTCTCTTAACACACACTGTTCACTGTACGAACGAACGAATATTCTCACTTTTGCTTTGAATAAGTTAATACTTTAATAGAAGCACACAGCAAACAGAGCGTAAAGATAAGTATACTTTATTCTTTGTGAATAAGCAGAGAATAGTGTGATGAAGACACGTGAAAAGAAACACGATTTGCAGTGAGCATAGAATGTGTTCCGAATCACTGTTAAATAATAGAACGAAAAGTGAAGAGGAGAATGAACGCGAGGAGGCTTTAAGTCTGTGCTTATTTCGTGATGCTGCGTACAGAAATCGGTGTGCAATTCGAAATTCGCAAGAATTGCCAGTAAACGCCTCACGATGCAACCCGAAGACAACTCCTTTCTACTTTACTTTGCACATCGCCTGCGAAACTACGAAACAGTTGCACAACGACTGGGAAGTGCTATCTGAACGTCACTCAATCTTACACATCGAATATAATAGAACTGTGAACAGATCGTGTTGTGTGTGTGTGTGTGCATGTATATTCCGCTATTATCATCGCGTTACTAAAAATAGGATTACAACTCACTTTGTTTTCGGAACTACAGTGTATGGTCCAAAGATAAAAGATCATTGTTACCAGAATTGAAGTGTATTGCGAAAAAAATACACATCACATCACTTTTTATAGACCAAAGTTTGCTTCAAAGCTCAGTATTGCAAATAAATCAATAAAATCAGTGTTTGTTTGCGAAACATTTTTCATCACATTCGTTTCATCAAATATTTACAATTAATTTTTTATTCTTTTTTTGCACTAATGCACTAAGTGAATCGTTACTCGCAACAAAGTTTGCATAGCATTCATCTCTTTCTACATCATTTATTTGTGTAATTATTTCAATTTCATTTCATTTAGTAAAAGATAAACAGTAATGTTTCGCGATAAATTATTCAGCCTCAGGTGTATTCAACTTAACAAGGATTATTACGTTATTATTATCAACATTGTTATCACCAAAATTCAATGTTAATGTCAAAGTTAACACTTTCGATACAAAAACACTCAAATATTGTATAAACTAAATTATAATTGAAAAACAAAAATCGCTTTTGTTTTCATTTCATTAACACTTTACTTTTTTAACGATAAGTACAGTTTCGGATATTATTATTATTAATAATAATAATGATACTTAATACTTACTGCGAGCTTAGAATTTTGTTTTTCGTCCAATTATTTGACATCATGCACAACGAATAATTGATAGACTTTTTGCCGTACTTTTAATTGCCTTCATTGTAGTCTAAACAAAGCAGTTTAAAGGAAAAACTTGTTCACTTTTCTTAAGAAATACAAAAAAGTAATGAAGACATCACTACTCGAAGTACATTTTTATCTTTACTTCTTTCTTAGTATTATTCGAACGTCAAAATCGATCGCAATTATCTTTTTATAGTAAAGCTTATAAAAAATTGAATTGCTCTCGAAATATAAACGATGCGAAGAAAAAATATCATATATATGATAACGTGTTTACTTTACTATATTCCCATGTGAATATTACATGTCGAGTGACATAATTACCAAACTGGAATAGTCGACAATAGAGTAAATACAGCACGAACATATTTATTCGAATGTATTTATATTTATCCATTAATAATTTAATTTTTCATTCATTCATTCATTACTTGTGTTTATTTTTAATTTTAATGGAAATGTAACCGTCAATATGTGGTCATAAGGGTATTAGTTGCAACTGATCCAAACTTTATCAATTGCATCAATGTGAATGTGTTTTATTTGTTAATTACACCTTTTGAAAGTAATGATGAGTAAAGTAAGTTTGAGCATTGCGTAAAAGTTTGTCTGCGAAACTAGTGTTGAAAGAGAAGACAGCTTTCCAAGGAAACTGTAAGAACAGTTTTCTTTTGGTTCATACTCATCGTTTTTCGCGGAAATGTGAAACGCAAGGAAAAAGATGCGAAAAAGTGCACGTAAGCAGAAACAGAAAAACATGGCACATTTCACAGTGAAAAAGAACGACGACGACGACGACATTTTGTATGTGTTACGTCTGTTTAACCTGAATTATTGTATATCTTATATGTAGTAACGAATACGTGACATACGTAGAAGTTTGTATATGTTTGTCTCTTGTTTTTCTAGGAAAAACTTTTAAACAAACATTGAAAACAAACCGAAATGTTGTTCGTTCGTCGAACTTTGTGTTCAATAATCCAAACTTTCGACATTTTATGAGCGCAAAGAAAGTTATTCTTGTGTTTTTTTAGCAACACAAAATATAATTTAAGAATAATGTGCTTGTGAACGGTTTCCGACCGATGAGTGAAAAGCAATGCAAACGAACATTGATTCCAAACAACGAGACTCAAATTTGAGCCAAATTTTCGAAACGGTTCGTTTGCATTGCAACCGAAGTTTGCAAAACACTTTCTTTCATGCAATTTCTATGCAAAACTTAAATTACGTGCTTCACTGTTTTGCAATAGAGTCACATTTGAATTAAGGAGTAAATTAATGATACTCTTACAATGAAATTAGTGAATTTTTTGACACTTGAAGGTTTTCATTGTAAAGAGTAAGATAAAAAGAAGACATGCTTACGTCTCAGCCAAATCGCTTCCCACACTTCGATGTTTCCGAAACTTAAACACAAAGTGCAGCAAAGTACACAGTTCTTAGAAGAGCATAAAATTTGCATATAATTTCATTGGATTCGAAAAGATTTCCGTTTTTAGAATAAATAAATAACACGCGACTCAATCAATTCTTGTGTACATTTTACATATACATTTATTTATACTT
>NCKV01001275.1:0-10893 GCA_003675905.2 Leptotrombidium deliense
TATTGTTTATTGTTTGTTTCACTTTTGTTTTAAATTGTGTTTTAAACTGCAAACTGTGCAATTTGCAAGTTAAACTGAATGTGTGCCAATCAAAATATTTAATTTTCGCAGCAGCAACATTTACATGTAATGTGTTACCGAAAAGTTGTGTTGTTAACTTTTCTTAATGTTTGAGTTTCGTGACTAAAAAGTGAGTGAGTGAATTTTTATGCATACACACTAATTGGTGATAGTGACGAGCATTTTCACTCACCATTGATAAATGTGTGGTAAACAAGAGTTATCGGTCACTGGCGTCACTTTATATCACATTCAGACTAATTTTCAAATAACTTTGCACGAAAGTAAATTGCAATAACTTGAATCAATAAGTTTGCAAAATTGCGTCAATGTTCACGTATTTCGATGAGTGTTTATAATTCTTCGAAAATGTTTCGTGAGTAATAAAATTTCACGGCTTTTTCATAGGCACTTGAAATATGAACAATAAATTTCAATGAAAAATAAAAACGCGTATTAAGTGATATGAATTTCCCATTAGTCAAATTACAGACAAAACATTTGCAACAAATGAATGTAAAACAAGGTGAAACATGATACATACCTAACCGATCGGCTAATTCGATTAACTTTTCTCTGTGAACTTGCATTGAATTCGTTAAATCCATTAAATAATACAAATCAACAGGATATTCGTGTGGCTGTTGAAATGTGACAGTAAATTTAACAGTTTCATCTAAAGACAAGAAAGACTGTGTTTAAAAAGTGTTTATCGCATCGTGATGCTATACTTGGTCTAATTTTCAATTTTACTTTCGATGGATTCAACCTGCGTTCATGTTTTCCATTATTTGCTTCATGAACAGTGTTTACAGTTGATTTCGGAGCGTAAATATGCTCTTCTGAACAATTGAATTGTCGCAAAAGTTGCGGTGTTTCGCATCTGGATTCACCATCAAATGAATGTGTTAAACACCAGCCGCAGGACGGAGTCGAAAGGCAAGCATCGCAAGTGGTTGCCAACGAACATCGTGCTTCTGCAAAAACAAAAACAATACTTGTTCACAAATGTGTATATGTGCCACATTTGCAACTGTCGATCAATGATCATTGATCAATCGAACATGCACAGTTTGCATAAAGCGTTGGGCAAAAATATGCGTATATTAATAATATTCAAACCTTGAGTGAACGCAGCGTTTCCAATTTGATTATTCCAACAGAACACAATTATTAATAAGTAATGAACCGTAATTACGAACGTGAAGTAAGTCGACATTTGTGAGCAAGGTAATCGGCGATTGTTCGTTCGCTTATAAAACAATAATAATTCGTTGATGAAGTATTTTTACGCAATTGCAAGTGATACTCGGTTTAAAGACCTTCGAGTGTGTCATTCGTCGCTGGTTAACAGATGGTTTCTTCGGCTAATTTACTCGCAAAACACACGCATTCGAATATGTAGTGAACAGTAATTCGCGAATAGCTCAAATGGCTTCACTAACGAACCTGTTGCAGCCCCAACTATGGAATGCTTAAATACACAAACAATATTGCTTTTGTAACACACTTTTTCAAATGATTTATTACTGTTCACAAAGAGAAGTAATTTGTGTCGACGGTTAAATACGAGACAACAAAGTAAAAGTAACGTTAACTTTTTAATTATGCAAAAGTGAAATTAAGTGTAAAAAATGCAATAAAAGCAGTGAGGGTTAGAATATCCGACCAACAGTGATCACACAACACGCAAATAACGAGCAACTCATTTCACTTGAATACTTCACAAATGAATGTACACTTAAAGACGGCAAACATTTCAGATAAAAAGTGTACCGCAAAGAGGCAATCTTTATTTATCATCGTTTTCGAAAGGACTTTTTCCGATAGAAACCTTAGCTACATTTTGCTTGTACTGTTTCTTCATTAGACGTTTTTAATAAACAGGTGTTTCATCCTCTTCTCTTTCAAACTTCAAATCATCGATCATTTCTATATTTTCTTCTACTAGTCAAACAAAAAGTACAAATAGATACCGAAAATAAGTCTTCATTGACTTTTGTTTGCATGAAACCCGATATGCATTCGTTCGACTTCAATTCACGGCTATCGAGTAACACATCTCCGTTTAATGCATACGTGTTATACTTGCTGCAAGCATTTTCCTCTCCGTCGCCAATCAATCTGCAAAACATTGAAGTTTTATAGCGAACATAATTAAAACCATTGACAAACAACCTTGCTTTGATAACGTTGCTCAGATGGTTAATATACGATGTGGCAAGTCGCAAAACTTCAATTTTCGACAATTTGCGATCTTCAGGTTCCGTCGGAATCCGGGTTCTCAAAACAGCGAAAGCGTCGTTTACACTCTGTGTCCGATCACGTTCTCTTGCATTAGCAACTTGTCGATGTTTCCTGGTGCCTGAGTCCATCATTTAAGTGTTCACAGACAATGAACGTAACTTCCACAAGTTGCGATCGTAAATTTTAAGAGAAAAGTGAGATGAAAAACTGAAAAGAGTGAATCGAGCCACAAGCAACCACCCTCCGAAAGGAATCTTCTCCACACGCATTTCCTCTCTTTTGACAATTCTACAATTCAACACAAGCATCAAATTAACGGCTCGTTTTGGATACGCGACAAGTGCTAAGCAGCGTTTCATGAGTTGTCAACAAGCAGTTGTTTCAGTTACTGCACGTGCACTTCAAGTACACATAAACTTACTGAGAGCAGCTGAACACTCCTTAATAATCGCAAACTGAACGCATATCGCAAGACATCTGTTAAAATGAAGAGCTGCGGAATGCATAGTCACGTGTTATTTTACCAATTTCGAAATCAAAAATTGTTTATTGCTTTTCGTTAACAATAAATATGAAACTGAGAAATAGAAAGAGCGGCATTGATTAAATTAATACATCGAGACTTAATGAGACTGCAGATCGGCAAACATTGAGGATAAATGAAATCAAAAGGAGTACAATAGATGCAAAATCGTTAATTGTTTTAAAAAAGACATTTCTTGTCGGATCCGAAAGTGCGCGTCGGACTATTTAATGGCTAAGACTATGAGGAATGGTTGGGGGGCGCAAAGACTGAATGGCTGCGGTCATAATCGGGTAACTGACGAGCGGAGTCGTCGATGTGCTTATAACGCTAGTCGAAAGCGCAGCCATTGATGAGACAGGAATCCCTCCTTGTGCACCAAGGGACGCGAGCGATGCCGGAACTACCGGTTGTTGCGCTAATAGGTCGGATGTGATCGGAGGAAGGGGCGGCGGTCCCAATGGTGGAGGAGGAGCTGCTGCTGGACCTGACGGTTGAGGCGCAGAGGACGATACCGTTTTGCCAAGAGTTCGTAACTGAGCATTTTGTTCGAGCAAAAATTCATTGGTCGCCATCAGATCTGCGACCTGTTTCTTTAGTTCCTCGATTCTACGCCGCAAAGCAGTGTTTTCTTCCTCAAGAAAGCGCGTATTGCTATATAACGATTGATGCGAAATAGCGCCCGCAGTCGCTCCTAATGCGGACCCAGCGCTCGCTCCATAATCAAACTCGGGCCCCAAAGCTGCGCCCGCGATACTAGCGAGGCCGACGCCGGCGCCGCGGTCTGCACCAAATGTGAAAGCAGTTCCAAATCCGGTGCCTGCATCGTAAGCTCTTCGTTTCGGCTCCGGAGGCGCGAAGGTGTCGTAGCCACGATCATTGTAGCTCGCGTTGCCAATGCTGCTTCGCTGATTCGCGTATCGCAAACTCGCACCGCTTCCCGCACGCAATTCCATCTCATAATCTGCTTGACTGATATGTCTAAACTTGCATCTTCCCGCTCCTCGTCTGCATTCACCTTTCAAGTAGTCTTTGCACACCGGAACTGGATCTCCATTACTTTTCGCCATCTCTTGCGCCTTGTTCTGCGCCATCTTATCCAGAATGTGTTGCGGCAGCTTTCCTGAAGTTCTGTAAATTTCTTCCTCTTGTTTAGTGCAATGGAGAAATCGACAGTTTTGACGGCGACACTCCCTGTTTTGATAATCATGACAAAATATGTATTCTATTTTCTTGCCCAACTCTTCCGCTTCTGAGGGGTCCGGATGACGATACCGACACGCATTACCTCGTCGACATACGTTACGAAGAAAATCTCGGCAAACGTCGCCAAACATTTCTTGGTGATCGTTGAAGCTGTTGTTATTGTTATTCTCCATCTGTTCCTTCTTTCTTTGCGCATTAACAACTCCAATCAAGTCTTGGTTGTCTTTGTCTTCAGTCATCATATAGATTCGTCAATTTAAACGTTTTCCTCAATTGCAGTGTACCTCAAAACGTGTTGATTTCAGACAACGAACGCACAACCTTAGCACACATCCACCATTTTCTGTTTTCGCCGCACTTCAAACGCGCCCTCTGTTAACAACATTCAATATGTCTGCTGCAGACGATTGTAACGAAAGTTGCTTTTCTGGTTTAAAGCCACAAAAACATCACAAAAGACAGGAACTGTGTTTAACCAGAGCCCAGTACAGAAAAGGACGTCGGTTAACTGCAGTAAAGGTACTCTTCATCAAATAACAGTGTGTAATGCATTTAATTGTTACTTGTATAGGTTTACACAATAAATGATGAATCTCGTTATTTGTTATTGCAAAAAGTTCCATCAATTAAATTGGAAGACGAAATAACTAAATTGTGTCGAAAATATGGTCCTTTAGAGTTTGCAAAGAAGGCAGTTGATTATCCCGATTTACAACGGTTCACGGATGCATTTGTTGTCAAATACAAATATTTACAAAACGCAGTTTACGCGAAGAAACGTTTGGATGACTTGAATTTTATGGGCGAAAATTTACACGTTTGTTATTTACCTGAATTAGAAACTGTTGACGAAACGAAAAGCAAACTTCAAGAAAGAGAATCATTTGTTGAGATGAAATTGACAAAAATTGAAATGTTTAGTTCAAAAAGGAGGAAAACAGACTAAAAGTCTCATTGTAAACATAAATCAATATTTGTTCTTAAAAGTTCTAATTTATGTTTATTGTGGTTATTTTTTAGGTTGTAAATGATGCGTAAACACAATTTGTTTGCTTTTCGTTGGCAAACAAATTGATGTCCACAACAAACATTAGAAATGGTAATTTACGATTCGATATCAATTGAGAACAAAGTTTATGAGTTTGTTAACAGTAAGAGCAAAGCCAATATACTATTATGCATATCGCACAGCAAACCAATACATATCGTACATTAAACCCAATTCCAATGACTGGCACTGAAAACCATGGATACTGAAACGAGACCAAAACAAAAGTTTTCTGTTTTCATGTCATTCGTTCTGTTTTAAAGTCAAATAAACTTACACACACAAAGTCCACGTTAAAAGTGCAAAATGTACAAAAGTGCGAACTCAAACGAAGATAAAGTAACTCTTACCAAAAGTCAACTTCAAGCCATTCTAGAGTTGATCACACAAATGGGAGGTAATTATAAATGTTATTTAATTAATTATATTAATGCGCACCATTTATTAAAGGCATGAAAAGTAGTGAAACTAATAACGAAGTAACAACAAACGCAAATAACTTTGATCGATACGTTGTGAATAGTAATGAAAGTAATGAAAACAAAAGCGATTCTCGAATCGGACGAGAATTGAAAAGAGATCAATCGTTGTATGGAAGTCAGGGAAGTTTGGTGGAAAAGAAGCGAATGCAGTGGAATCAAGAAAGAGAAGATTCTGTTAAAAGTGATGGTTGGTTCCAAAAGTTTGAATCCGATGAATATTCGCGAGTACAGCGAAGTGCAAACAATTCAGTCAGTGGCAGATATTCGCCGTTTAGTGTCGAATCGACTTCAGTACCAACGACACCGAGCAACAGCAGTGGTAATACTTGTTTATTTCCTTATCCACCGCCATCAACGTTTGCAAATTCTTATTTTGAAGGAAGAAGTTTTCGCCGGTACAGTCGCAATGATATGGATCCAGTTGCATTGGAGGAAAAGAGACTTAAAGCGATTGAATATCAAAGAGCGCTTCAACAGCAAAAAGAAGAAAAGGAAAAACGACTGCGAGAAGAACGATTGAAACAGAAACAAGAAGAAGAATTAATAGAAAAGAGATTTCGCGAACAACAGCAACGATTGAAGTTTGACTACGAAGAAGAACAACGAAAAATATTGGAGAAACAAGTATCCGCTGAGAAGAAAAGATTGGCTGTCGTTGCAGCTATTCAAAGAACTCCTTCAGTAAAGAAATCTGCTCGACGCGTTAATGAGAATCAAAGCATTCGTATGAGTAACGACAACATTGTTATTTCAAATGAAATACAACAGGAAAGTAATAATTTTACAACACAACGAAAAGACACAGCGATTCAAACGGAAAACGACAATTCGTTTAAATCACAAGAATATCGAAAAACAATCGGAACACAAACAGATTATCATTTAATTTATCGCTGGTTTAATGAGATAAAACCGAAAAGTGGATATAAACACAGAAAGCGGTTTACCCCCGAATTAAATGGTCGAAATAGCGCGCCTGAGGAGAATCGGTCTTCCACTCCGAGACCAAAATCAGGATTTAAAAGTTCACAAAATGATATGAACAAAAACGAAGAAATTAGATCAAACAAGTCGCAATTTGCGATAAAAGAGTTAAAAAGTTCTGAATTGTTTAAATCGACCTCTAAAAAGACAGGTAACAGACTAAAGTCAACAGAAAGTAATCGATTGCGTTTACAGAAACAACTCCCGAATTGTACGCAAAAATTAGGTACTTTCTGATAGCAATTAGAAAACTTTTATTGACTTTTATCTGTTAACTGCAGGTGAAATTTACGCAGAACCGTCGACTGGTGATTACCACTTATCGCTATCTTCGTCCTCGTCGCAAGAATTTGAAGTGAAATGCAATTCAGTGAATGCATTCCGTAGCAATTCACCACCGATACCAACACTTCAAAGACGCTTTTCCGAAGCGTGTACTTCAAGTGAGAAGAAAAATATTTGTTTGCCAAGCATTGTTGACATTGAACGACCACATTCCCGTCGAAAATGGAAAAGTCAAGAAACTTTTAATCCACTTTCGATTACTTCAAATGATCAATATTTAAAGTGATACGAGTTGTTAAAGTTGCTGTTAAAGTTTATATATACTTCGTTTTTGTATTCTAGTTGCAATAAATGTTACTTTATAAGTACCAATTAAAAAGTAATACAACATTTCTTAAAATAAGTAAATTCAACAGATATTCAACAAAAATGACTTTTCATTTCTTATTTTTGCCTAAATATCTGTAATGAAAATATGATTAAGAAACTTTTGAGATTTTATATTCTTACTCATAATTTATGAATCTAACTCCTTGAGTGCACTGGGCAATTTCATTTGTAAAGTGACATGCGAACAAAAGCATGTTTCTCGGTTGAACTTTCCACGCGAATCTCATAAATACAGCTGAATATAGAGCTAACGCTGTATTGGATTTTATAATCAATTAACTGCAATTTACCAAATTAATTAGTGCAAACCTAATGTCATTTTCCCGGAAATAACGCTCGCATCTTTAAACCGGATATCGTTTATTGCCGCTAATGGTAAACCCCAATTCGCGACGGGACCCCAAAAATGCTATAGAAAAGGGAACAATGTAAACAAGGAAATAAGAAGGTTACAACTTACTGTGCTGTGAATTTGTACGTCAGATTAAAGTGACAGAAGGACGAATGAAAAACATTTCAGTTTATTACGATATAAAAGACCAAATACAACAAACCTGCATAAATATGTTCTGAATTCTTTACTCTTTAAATGCTGAACTCCTTTGGATATTAAACTCGCAGCCATTCTTTCGATGAGCAGAAAAGTCGAAAATCTTAATTCGATGCAACTCTGCACTCAAAAGGGATCGTTTTAATAATTATTCGTTGTAAAAGTGATTTGTAGTCTAAACGTGATCCCTTCTTTTTGTATCCATTTCTGTCGCATTTTCGAAGTTAGAAAACTGTTGAATTGTGAATTACTTAAAATGTCGAATATTTTGTCGGCAACTGATCGCTCGTTGAAATCGGTTTTCGTGGGAAATATTCCATACGATGCAACTGAAGAAAAGCTTAAAGACATATTCAGTGAAGTCGGTCCTGTGATCAGTTTTCGTCTCGTTTACGATCGCGAAACCGGCAAACCGAAAGGCTATGGATTTTGCGAATACAAAGATCAGGAAACAGCACTCAGCGCAATGCGTAATTTAAATGGATACGAATTGAATGGACGAACTTTGCGTGTCGATAACGCAGCGAATGAAAGAACCAGAGAAGAAATACGAAATTTGCAGTCTTCATTAGTTGGTTCTTTTGAAAGTCCTTACGGACCAGAAGTGGATCCTGAGAAGGCTCCTGAAGTTATTAGTAAAGCAGTTGCAAGTCTTCCACCTGAGCAGATGTTTGAATTGGCGAAAACGATGAAAGAGTGTATACAAACGAATCCCAATGAAGCAAGGAACATGTTAATTCAAAATCCACAATTGGCTTACGCTTTGTTACAAGCTTTGGTTGTGATGAGAATTGTTGATCCTCAAATAGCTCTTTCAATTTTGCATCGACCAAATGTCGTTCAGCCACTTGTTCCTCAAGAATCGATTCCTCAGCCGCAGCCTTGGGTTCAGGACACTTTTAACCGACCAATACCACCGCAACAGATTCTTCCGACGCCTTCTACCAGTGTACCTGTTGCTCCTGCTCCTTTTGATCCAAGATCAATGAATCGCTTAAGAGAACAGCCTTCAGTAAATATTGATCCTCGAATTCGTCCGCAACCGGCTTTTGACCCGCGAATATCTCAGGTTCAGCCTAATATGATGAGACCACCGATACAAGGCATCCCAATGCCACATCGACCACCGAGGGAACCTCAGCCTCAAATTTCAAGTCAAGACCAGGAGAAAGCACAGTTGATAATGCAAGTTTTGCAACTTTCTGACCAACAGATACAAATGTTGCCTAAAGAACAACGGGAGAGTATTATTTTGTTGAAACAGCAAATAACAGGAGGAACTGTACCTCAATAGCCTGATGGTGTCCATTTATAAAGTTCTAAAAGTTGATTAAAGATATTAATTTCCATTTTTTTGTTGATTCACGAGGACTTCAAATCGCGCGTCTCGTGACTTTGCATTGTTGTTTGGAACTTCGAAGAGAGCGGTTGTGTACAGATCAAAGATGTCGAACATTCGCGATCCGAAGATCGAGGAGAAGATCGCAAAGAAATTGGCGGAGTGGGAAAAGGCAAAGCGCGAAGAAATTGCAAATGAGGAGCGAAAGAAGGAAGAAGCCGAACGCGAAAAACGAATGAAAGAAGAAAAAACTTGGTTGGGACACATGGAATCTGCTGCTGCGAAGATAAAAGATGCTGTTCCCACTGCGATCGCAAATGAAGAATCCCTGAAGATGCGAGAAGGTTATGAAATAAAACGAGTGGATGTGGCTAATGGTAGAAACGCAAAGATATACAGAGCAGTGGACAAACATGGAACCGAGATGTATGCTAAGTTGGTGATGGTTCCTGGTGCGAAAAAGAAGATTGCGGATTCATTTAGGGAGGCTTCAAAGTGTCTGAAATATCTGAAGAGTCATTCGCATCAGAATGTGATGAAGATTTATGACATTTTCACGACGAAAGAGAAGATTTACGTGTTTATTGAGAAGCTAAACCTGGTGAAAATCAAAGGAGGAGGTACTGCAGATGAGGCAACAGCACAGAAATGGTCCAAAGATGTCGCATCAGGTTTGCACTTCCTGCATGTGCATGGCATCGCACACAATCATCTGCTGCCTGAGAACATTTTAATCGACAGCTATGACAACTTAAAGATCGCTGGCTTCCTTTCCGCAACGCTTTCATACGATTCCACCAACAAGACCATCAGGAAATTGGATCCTTTGGATGAATACTTCCCACACGACAGTCCAGAAAGGATCAAAGGTCCGTTCGATCCATTCAAGGCCGATGTCTTCGCTTTTGGAGTGATGATCATCTTCTTCATGACCAGGGAATTTCCGTTCGCTTTTGCAGGTCGCGACAAATCCAATCTTCCGTTGAGTGTCCAATGGAAGCTGTGCCTCCGGAGGAAGAAGGTGGACATCTCGACGGAGCTTAAGGACCTGTTGGTTGATCTGTTCGAAGTTGATGTCGACAAGCGTCCTCACATTCGACACGCGGCTGCGAAAGAGTGGTTCACTAAAGAGATCGCACCAACTGCACCACCACCACCAGAAAGTACAACTCCTCCAGAATCACAAGGAGCAGCACCAGCACCGGCGGAACCAACCGAACCGAAACCAGAATCGCCTCCGACCGCTTAACTAACTTCTTTATCATAAATAAAGTTTCTCAAGTGTAAATATTTGTTTGTTGCTTGAGGGAAGGTTAATAACGACGTAATTCGTGTTTGAATAAGGAAAAAGAACAGTTCTAAACAAAACAGGAATTTTTCGGTGAAAATCCTGCTGATCTGTAAGCTGCATTAATTGAAACTTTCAATTACTTTGCAATTGAGAGGTTCACAGTTTAGACGACAATTGAAAACAAACTTTGTTTCAGTCTCTGTTACAGGAAAAAGTTGTCATAAACTTTTCTGAAGGTTTTTGATGCACTAAAATGTGTGCATTCAAACTTAAATTACGGTCAGTTCTATTTGGACATATTTTTAGGTTGTCGATGTAAGTGAAAATTAAGCGAAAGAATGCAATGCAGTAAATGATAATAATGACAAAAGCAGAAATCATAATTTAACGAAATGAACAGTTTTGCAATGTGTCAAACTAGACTCGCAGTGTGCGGTAATTTTTAATGGCAATTAAAGATATGAAACCAGTTTTAGTATGTTTGAATG
>NCKV01001276.1:0-10882 GCA_003675905.2 Leptotrombidium deliense
AACGAACAAAAAGCTTATTTTAAAGAGTGAAGCAAAATCAATAAAATTACAACAGAGAATGTTATAAAAATGATCGTCTGACGTTTTTCGTCGATTTGGTGAATACAAAAGACGACATTTTTTGCAAATTTGCGGCAATTATTGAACCAGAATTCAATGAAAATGACATTTGTTCGATGAGAACACAGAAAATGCTGAGCTGAGATAAGTTTGTCGACGAGCTTTGCATTGAATTGAAGCGGTGAATGAAAAATTATTTAATTTCAGATTATATTAGAAGGAATCGCAAAGACTGCAGACGAACCGGAAAGATCTTATAGAGGATACGTCGCTGTCGACGACATTCAGATACAGCCGAGAGATGACAAATTGTGTCACGGTTGTGTATTACAACATAGTGAACATTGATACATTGGTGTACTTTGAATGCAGGACACTGTACATTCGAAGGAGGCTTGTGTGGTTGGACGAACGAAGAGGAAAAAGATGACTTCGATTGGAAAGAGTCCAGAGGATCGAATAACTTTTTTACTGGTCCAGTGCGTGATTACTACAGCTTTAGCAAAGAATATCCTTTAGGTTTGAATGTTCCAAAGATAATAAATATAAAGTATGATTTGAAGGAGGCTATATTTACATTGATGCCTCGTATCCGCGACGTCCAGGAGACAAAGCATTGTTGATAAGTCCTCAGTTCGAATCCACAGGTAATTGCACAGTGTAGGGGATTATATTTTCGCAACAAAAGTAATTGACATTTAGAAGAAACTGGTCCATTATGTTTCACATTCGCTACACACATGTACGGCAACGGAATCGGTGTGCTAAGAGTCAAGTATCGGTCGACGGAAAGTAGCGAAGAAAATAAAGATAAAGTGCTTTGGGAAATGACTGGCGAAGCTGGTAATTACTGGTATTTGGCACAGTTACCAATCGCCTCTGCAACGCCGTACCACATTTTATTCGAAGGCGAAATCGGCGTCAATTATCTCGGAAATATCGCCATCGATAATGTCGCTTTAGAGCCGGGCTCGTGTCCGAGTGAGTGATACTCGCTTTCATTCATTTTCTGCATTTTCAATCAAATTTTTTCTTGCCAATCAATCTCTGCCCAAATAATTGATTACTTAAACTCTGCTTATCAGCTTTAAGTGAAGCAGACGTGTCTTGTTCTGCGTTACTGATTACGAACTCAATTTTACTCTTTTTAAACCTCGTAATTTTAATTTAATTAACTCTTCTTTCGAAAAAATGATAAAATCTTTAAATTGCTCCAAAAACGCGAACTAATTGTCTTCGCGGAAAACGACGAGTTTTGTTCTAATTTTAAACGTGAATGTTTTGAATAATGAAAAAGAAAAGAGTCATTGCAACGCAACATAAAAAACTTCTCACATTTCGAATATTTGCTGTTCAATATTTTTGAAATTCGCTTTTTTGCAAACTTTTAAAACATTTCAGTATTTATTGACACATAAATAAATATTGCAGTTTCACCACAAACCGCGTCACAGAAATCTGGTGACTGTACATTTGAAGAAAATATGTGCCACTGGACGAATCCATTGCCACATAGTAACGTCGACGATTTCGATTGGATTCGACAATTCAGTTTCGGTAATTTTGGTCCTAAATACGACCACACTAAAGGCAACGCAAACGGATACTTTCTAAGTTTAAACGGTGACGTTCTACAGCCTCAAAGAGGTGGAACTTTAGCCTGGGTTATTAGCCCTGAATTTACGCCGACATCGCCAGTTCCGAAATGTCTTTCTTTTTGGTATTTCATGTATCAAAGAGTAATTGAATCAAGCGGTCCAAGTCTCGGCGGTCTTCGTGTTTACATCAGAACAACAGATGCAAAAGGAGACGTGATTCTACTTCCCGTTTGGAGACTAAATAATCATCAATCGATGCGTTGGAGACCTGCTCAAGTTTCACTCTCGATAAAAAGAGGAGAAGAATTTGGGCCGCCAACACACGCGTACCAAGTCGTGATCGAGGGTATTTGGGGTGATGCCAGAGTTGGTTCGATTGCCATCGACGACATCAACTTCTTTGATGGTCTTTGCACAAGTATGTGTAATGTCGTTTACAATTCGCATGCATTCCTCTTTATTTATTGTAACACTTTGAATAATCGAAAAGCACAAGAACCGCAGTTACATTCATTTCGAAAACAGCTTAGATATCCATTCTTCGAGAATAAGTAACAAAAGCTGAACGAGTGTTGTATCGAATTCGAGTATCGAAACAAAATTACACAGAGAAACCGTAATAGAAATTGCGGTCACATTAAGTACAAAACAGAATTCGCATGGCTTTTTGTTTGCAATCGATGGCTTGAAGCGAATCGAACAGTTGAACATTGAACCTGTGAACTTATCATTTATATTATCACGTACGTTTGAATAGCAATTCCTGTATACGCAAAGGCCGTTCTTCACGAATGCTTTTTCGACCGCAATCTCTGCAATTGGAAAAACGAAACTAGGAGAACTATACACAGAGAGGGTCAATTGGCAGCTTCTTTAGGTCAACTTAGTCCCAAAACGGAGAGACCGATTTTTTCAACTCGAAAACAAGGAGAATCGTTAACGTGGAGATTGGCAACGCCCAACAGTAGACCAGCGAACCTACAGGATCATACTTTTAGAGCTCCGAGTAACGTTTACTCAATTTACAGCTTATCATAATCGAATTATTTTCACAGTTGGATACATGTTTTTTGACGTCTTCAATCAAAATTCGTTACAACAACCTGTATTGAGAAGTCCAAAGTTTCCTCCACTCGAGGGTGAAGTAAACAAACAATGTTTGACATTTTGGTTCTCTGGTTTCGGAAGAGGAGATTCAACAGCACTGAACGTTTATCATATTGTTGAATCGGAAACAACGGAACCGCCATCGGAGACAACTGACCAAACAGGTGGAAAGGGAAAAGTTGGCGAAATTGGAAATAGAGTGTTACTGTGGAGAATTCAAACTAGACTCATTGATACGAGACGTCCCATGTGGCACTTTGGACAAGTCACTGTGAATGCCGAAACTGCATACGAGGTTTGATTGATTGAATAATATTTTGGTAGTAATGTTGAAATGCTTTTTTACAGGTAATGTTTGAAGGAGAAGCTACTGATGGAGGCTTCGCGATCGATGACATAACATTTTACAACGGAACCTGTCATTGTAAGCTTAATCAATGTTTCGGTGATGTTGAAAGTAAAGTTAATATTTGCTTTGTAGTGCGTCCTCCACAAGCGACTGTTGTCGTGAAAACGGAAGAATAAACGATTGCATCCGTGAATGAACACACAGCGTTCATATTTCCTGCATTACTTTTGACATTTTTCATAAAAGTGATTTGCAATTTGTTATTACTTATACACATTTTACTGCAAATTCTTATCGAAACGTTATTAAAAATAAATTTTGAATCGTTAACTTGAATTGAGCTCGCAAATAAATTTGCAAATGGAAACGTGTGTGTTGTTTCGCTTCTTTTCGCGGTGCGATTGAAGAGCGTTGAAAAGTTTTGGCGAACATTTGAATAGTGTGCAGAGAAGTGTGAAAACAGTTGTTTGTTTCGAAACGCGATAAAAATTGGCTGTAAAATGGTTTGAAAAGTATAGCAAAATAGTGTTTGCATTTTTGCATACATTTAACGTTGTGTAACACAGCTTAAAAGTGAACGTTTTCAAAACGATTCGCTGCGTTTTACAAGAAAAAATAGAATCGCTTCGCTTTCAACATTTTTGACGGTTAAGAGAAACAAAGTAATCATTTGGGAAACAAAAGCGCTATTATTTCATTTTTTCGTGCACAGATAACAAAGATATTTTAATTTGGAGCGTTATTTGTTAAACTTGGAAAAGAGACGAGAAAACATTTGCTTCGCATTTATAACAGACAACGAATTTGGAGTGAAAACAGTGGAACAATTACGTGATTCTGACGTAGAATGGACTTCCAGGCACATGTATACCTTCTACTTTAACATTAATCACGTACTGACCGGCAGCTGTCGGTTTGTACACGCATTTGAATGTTCCATCTCCCATGTCGTTTATCTTTAGCTGACTGGACGCACGTTCTGGATTCTTTATATTCACTGACAGTCCGGCAGCCAACTCTGCTTCTCGTCCGTCAATCCAGAAATCGTTATTCATGTACGACTTGCCGATAATGACACCTCTTCCAGCGACCTGAATCTTCTTGATACGCTTCAGTTTTGGGTCGCTGTCACCGATGATTTCCACTTTGAAGGGACTTCCTTTGATGTGTTTACCGTTAATCTCGACTTTAACGGTGTATTCTCCAGGCAACGTCGGTGTATATTTTACGACTACATTACCGTTTTCGTCGACACCTTTGGACATCGAAGGCTGCGATGGACCGTCTATGCTCGGATGAACTTTATCGGCTTCGTTCGCAACTCCGATCACGTAAAAAGTGCATTCTTGTCCAGTAATTCCCTGGTCGACACCATTGCCAGTAGCAGTAACTCTTTTCGGATCGAGTTCTTTTTTACTCATCGTTTAAATGATGCGAGAACTAATAAAATTCGACTAGTTGTTTAGTTTTATGAGTCTTCGTTCGAAAATGAAACGAATGCAGGCATAAGTAACTGTGAAGTGAAGTAAACCACGCGAATTCTTTGTATACTGTAATTCATATTTTGTAAAAAAGCGCTTGTTTTTTGGCTTCTGTTCAGTATTCGTATCTTTGCGTAACTTTAAGCTTGGTTTGGGTTCAAGTGTAACACACGTATTTCTTTCTTTGACACAATTTATGCAAAAGCAGAGCTGCTCGCACACATCTCTGTCTCTGTGCACAAATACTGCTTTTCACACTAAAAATAAGTGCTACAGAAACCATACACTGTAATTAATCTTCGACAAAAGCGAAAGCAAAGAAAAAAGTATTCTTTTTCAAAAAAACTTCGCTGGGTTCAAATTGAGTTTTTAAATTATAATAAAAAAGGGTTACGGAAAATTTATTTTTGCAAATAAAATGAGATAAGCTTGTTGTGTGTCGGCAATTGTAACATTTACATTATTACTAAAGTTCACAGTGTTCGCTGTGCGACAATATTAAATCACGAACAGTAGAAGCGATACAACAAAATGTCGCATGTCGCTCGCTTTGAGTGACATTATCGCTGCAAAACTTTCTATTTTTTGCGAGAAAAAGTTTCCGCTAAAAGTTGTGTGTATATATGTGTGTGTTGTGTGTATGTGTTACACTGTTTCAGAATTAAAAGTTTCAGTTTTTGTTCGCTGTTGTTTTTCGTTCGCTTGTTTTTGCTTTAAAAACAAAAGTGAAACGATTCGTTTATTTTGGCCTTTGCTTTTGGCGCCTAAAAAGCATGCAAATTATAAAAAACGTTTAACGTTATGAAAGCATATTTAAAAGAATTTTTACTTAATTGCCGAACGCAAAAAAATGCGCTGTCATTACTGTCTGTCTAACTTCTATTTGCCATGCGATTCATGTGATATACATTTACTTGTATACAACGAGAGTCACATAAATCATATAATTGCCCATACATCGCGTAGCACTAATTAATGCACGCATTTTACTTTTTCTTTGCTTAAACAAACGAAGAAAATACGAAGCAAAGGAAGAGAAGAAGGCACATCTTTCACGATGTTCATTTTTTCGAGTAAAACGTGTCAAGAACAGTGCGAACACAACTTGTGCTGTCATATTCACGAGTCTATTTCTGAGTTCCGTGCAATTCAATGCAAAAACAATCTATTCTTGTCAATCAATTTAGACGACATTTCAATAACAATGCTTTGTGTATGTTTTTAACTCTTCTTCAAAGGTGTGTATTCAAGCAACATTTTAAATGTGATGTTTCTTGTTTATTTTGCTTTTCTGAGATGACTTTTTTAAAGTAATTAAAAACAAAAATTAAAAGCTCAGAATAAATGAATGTAGACGAGCAAACAACATGCAACTCTTTTCTTCCAGAATCATTAATTATATTCAGTATAATTGGATAAATGCTGCGAACTGTTATCTCCTGTTGGATGATTTTTAATAAACTGAATAACTAATTGCGCCGCTTTTAAAGACGCATTTCTTATCGTTGTATTTGTGAGATATTACTCAAAACATATTATCATGAAAAAATTGCTTGAGAACATTTTTGATTTTCAATTCTTCGCATAAATTTAGCATCTCAGAAATAATAAACGATTTTTTTTCATTTTCAGAAGAATAGAGTGGAGATTGATTTTTATGTGAATGTGCATAAAGTTTAGTCGAACAGTATTGAAGTGTTCACTGAATTCTGATAATTGAATGATTGACCCACAAATGAATTGCAAAATGCACTTTTGACACTCATTGTTGTCACTTAAAAATAGATTTTTAGAGATGTCTGATGGTTTGAACCGAAAGACCTTTTTAGTGATGAGAACGGCGAGTGAGTGAATGGTTGGTATGCTGCGAAACAGTGAAACAGTGCGGGTGCAATGAACCGACTGTTGGAGAGTAACAGGAACTGTAAATGTTTAAATGCTATAAATGGACGTTGAAAACGCGTTTCGAATTAGACTTTTTCGACTCATAATAATAATGAGTTTTTAACCTGGATTTGTTGAGCGCTTTCCTTGCGGTTATTTTCCCGATGGCACATATAAAACACTGCAAACATTTGTTTTTTGTAGTATTACTTATAAATTGCGGCTAAAAATAGTGACCGTTTCGACGAAATGTGGTCAGGTGTGCACAAACGTCGAATGGGCACAAACGCGGTTCGCAGCGAATCGCGGACTCAGGCACTTGACAAGCAACGAACGGCGATCGAATGCGGCATCGAATGGCTGCGATCTGTTCGTTCACAGGAAGAATCAATCGGCGAAACAAGTTGAGACACGAAACTTGATTTCTCGCTGAAAACATGAAATTTGTTCTTTCGCCGAAAAATGCGATTCAAAAGCGATCGTAAATGGATCAGCAGTTGAAACAGCGCGTTTTCAGCCCGAAGTATGCTGATGATTATAATGATGGTCGAGATTCTGTTCCTCATTGTTTTCTTCACTCTTATTGCCGTCGCAGTGAAAAGTCTCCGTTAACGCGAAACTACTCTGCTGCCACTTTATAATTTTTGTTTTACTTTTGCTCGCGAATCGTGCCGTCAAATCTTCCGGTTTCAAACTTTTATTTCAAATTTCAGTTTATTAGCAACGTTTACTAAAGTTTCACTTTACTGCTTAATTTCGAGTCGTTCTGTTTGAAAGTAAACTTTTGATTGTGAACAAAATGGAAAGTTCTTTGTCGTCACTAGTTTTCCAAGTCACGGACAGTGTAAAATATTACTATTATGATGTTTGGAATACACACGGTGACCCTAGAGTTGTTAACTTACCATTAATGGATGGCGGGCCGTGGAATATGATTCTTATAATTTGTGCTTATTTGTACTGTGTTAAAACAGTTGGACCTCAGTTTATGAAAAATCGTAAAGCGTACGATTTGCGAAATTTCATCCTAATGTACAATTTAACCCTCATCGCCATAAACGGATGGTTTTTTCTGACCGGTTGTTGGGTCACAAATTTCGGTATCGACAGTTGGAAGTGCGATTTGGTCGATCGGCGATCGCGAAACTTCATCGATCTGTATAAGATACAATTGGGATGGTTCTTCCTCATGACCAAATTCGTCGACTTTTTCGACACTTTTTTCTTCATTTTGCGCAAAAAAGAGCGCCAAATATCTGGACTGCACGTGTTTCACCACAGTTGTATGCCAGCGTTCGTCTGGATTGGCCTCAAGTTCGCTCCTGGCGGAAACAGTGGATTCTTTCCTTGGATAAATTCCGGCATTCACACTATAATGTACACGTACTACGCCATGTCCACATTCGAACACTTAAAGCCGTATTTGTGGTGGAAAAAGTATTTGACACAAATTCAAATGGTGCAATTCGTGTTGGTTATTCTGCACAGCTTCTACTCGATGATGTCTCCTGGTTGTCAGTGGCCAAAACTGTTTATGTATTTAAGCATATTCAACGCATTCCTCTTTCTTATACTTTTCTATTCGTTTTTCCAACAAACGTATAAAGTGCAGCAGCTGAAAGTGAAAACTAAGCAGACTGCGGACTGTAAATAGCGAATCAATCGAACTCTGCGATAAATTCCACTTTAACAATTGCATTACTATTTAAGTCAACTCATTCGAAGTCATCAGCTTTTCTCGACGACTCAACGTTATTTAAACGATTTCAATGAACCTCTGCGGAAGCGAAATGCAAACAGTAAATAAACAATAACAACAACAGTAACATGGACGACGACGAAATAATCACTTTTCATGTGTCAGCTCTCAGGGAATCAAATTACCGATTCGATATCATTTTGGGTGAACTCTGGAATTCATTATTATTATTTTGTTTATTGATAATATTATTGATTGATATTTCGTTTCTCATTTCAAATTCTTTTTCGTTGCCTGTTTTTATTTAATTCCGCGTTGACTTTAAAAACACGTTGTTTGTTTGTTAAACAAAAATTATATAAAAAGTGATTATTAGTATGTAAGAATAGAATACGAATATTTAAGATGTGCTCGAATTTCGACCGACTTCTAGTTGAAACTTTAGAAATTCAAATTATTTCAGCGAACAACAAAAAAAGAGAATCATTTTTCAACCGAATGTCAACAAAATTGAAGTCAAAGTAATAATAATGATTAGAAATGATGAAAATAATAATGAAAATGTTAAACGTATTTTTCGAAGAAATCTTTAATTTCTGATTTTTTGTTACTTATAAAAAATGCTTGAAAAAGAAGTGTTTTTCGATTTCGGATGAAATAAATACGTTTCACTTTAAAAATTTTACTCTTATTTTAAAATAGAAAGCTGAGCTCTGAATTTATTCTTTATATTTAGACTGTAACCCGAAGGCAAAATAACTGTGAATACATTTTTTATACGAGTTAATGACCTGTTACGCCACTAACCCGTAAGCGATCAGAATTGAGAGCGTCGTCTCAGCAGTCTTTTTTGCTTTGCTCACTCAAATTGTGGGACAAACTGCACAACGAAACAAACATTGTTATCTTGTTGTTATGATATTATGCATTTCAATATGCATACAGAATAATTCTCATACATTCAGTCATTGTTCGCGTGCTTTACGATCAACATTCACATGAATTCACATAACAAAGTGGCATTCATCTTGACTCGTGTTTTGCAAACAATTTAATTACGGAAAAAAGTGCACCGCTTTTCAAAATCATTTTCATAATTTTATTTCAACTCTAAATTTGGCATTCATGCCTGTGATTACTTCATTATTTTTCCCATTTTTCGCATACTATTTCGAAGAAAAGCGAGAATGATTTGAATAAAGTGAACTCTGAAAACGATGAAAAGCCTGAAGCGAACATCATATTTTGAAAGAAGCATACAAAATGTTACTTCATATTCTTCTTGTTAATCATTTAACAAACCTTTTTTGTATTTAATAAAATTGTTGTTGTATTCAAATATGTCAGCATTGAAAGGCACTATTTTAATTTAAACACTATTCTCGAAACACGAAATGATGCGTCAAAATTATTTTTGGTTCTCAATTGAATTCGTACAAACAACAAAACTCAAAATTTTCTGTTTACAAGTTTGTTAGAGACAAATGAGAAAAGATGGAAACTTTTCGAACAATCGAATCGATGCGATGTAAAAATAGCTGTAATAATCTTTTGTTGAAGGTTGTCAATTAAACTTTAGTTCACAATTATTTGTGTAATCATTCAATAATAATAACTAGTGACCTATGTGCTTCTTAAGTACGAGTTATTATGTTGCATCGCTTTTAATTGCAACACTCAAATTTGGTGAACAAACAATGGAACAATAGAAAACACCGGATTTACCCAAACAATTGATTCTATTCCTGGTCGTTTAATCCCGAATTGAACGATTGTTATTAAATTCGAAACATGTCAATAATTTCTCGCAAAAATTCTATTATTGTAATCATTTTGTTCCGTTTACGTGTAAAACGTGTTTCGCTAAATAATTTCGATGCAAATCGAATATTAATTATTAACACTTAAGGTTTAATTTAGGAAATAAAATTGAGCAGTGAAATCAAAACCGATCATTTTAATGTTAAATAAATTATTAAATAATTTCGTTTCATGAATTGTTTCGCTGTTTTTTCGACGTTTAAAATTGCTTTTTAAATGCAACCATTTTCCTAATGAAAGCAAAAAAGAAACAAAATTTTCACAACAACCATCGCGGATAAAAATGTGCACTCGTTCTCCGCATTCATTAATTTCGATTCGCTGTTTCGCTGTTTCTGTTTTTCATAATTAAACTTGTTAAGAACCTATTTAAAAATTTCATTTTTTATATTGTAATTTTATAAAAGTAGAAACACTTCTGCTTTATAATTCACTAAATAACACTTTTATGGTTACATTACTGATTGTGCAGTTTTTAATTCACACTTTTTTAATGCTCGTCGCATCCAAAAAAACTGTTCACTTTCATAACCTGCTCAAGTTGAAACCTTTCACTGGTTATGTAATTAAATACAAGAAAGAGAAATTGAGAACCAAAAAGATATTCGAATTTTGAATTTAGTGTTCTTAAAGTTTGTAACCATTAATTAGTCTCTTTAAAGCTGAATTACTGCTGTTTTCCAGCAAAATAATTATAAAATGAGTTGTCTTCTGAAATAAACGTGAATTTCAATCATTAATTATAAATGTACTCATTATTACATGTTCAGTAAAGAAGCTTGGAAAATAACTTTATTTCTATGATTCGTGTAAAATTATAAATTATTAAACTTTTCCGATTCATACTCAATGTAACAAACTTTTACGGTTTGTAGTTCTTCAA
>NCKV01001277.1:0-10882 GCA_003675905.2 Leptotrombidium deliense
TAAGCTCTCTTTATTTAACTTCTTTCCTCCTCTCAAACCAAATGCACACTCAATTGTATAATCAAACTGCTGCTGTACACATTCACGTCCTCACACTTCAACTTTTATTACACTATTCATTTAATGAAATTACACTCGAAATGCGTAATTAATTGTGTCGTTGATTAATGAAAAACAATTAACACTTTCGTTTCTTATTATTTCCGTTTAGCAAATAATTAACAGCGAATCTTTTAAATTAGTTCGGTGTCTCCCGCAGTTAATATGATGTCATTATTATTTGTTATTCTCTTCTCACAGAGAGTCACAAACTTTATACTTTTTTCAATAACAAGCAAACTTTTATGAAAAATTGAAATCTAATTAAATGCTTTTGACAAATTTGTTGTCTGCGAATTTAAATCAGTGTTTGCATACAATTAAAGTCTTCGTCAATGAATAATTTTTACGTGGCTTACCTTTTGTTGTTGAAATATTGATGTTTAAAATTTTACACAATTTGATCACGTTTCTGTGGAGAAAAGTGAAACAGATTGTAACAGCAACAAAACGTAATATTTTTCAATGAAAAACAGACACGCGAGTTTGTTGCTACAGTCAAGTGAGCGGTGAAAAGTGAAATGATTGCGAGTTTGTGGAGAGCAGCGATTCTCATCTCAACTTCACTGCAAACTTTGTGCGCAGCAACAAAACATCTCGCATCTCTTTTCAGTACCCGTTAACATTTAAATTCACTCATTACATATACGGCTCTTTGAATGTCCGAATTTGTACTCTAAATAAGTTTAAAGCAATATTGAAGATTTATTTCAGTTCTAACGCTTTGAGGTTACATAAGAACTTACTATCATACAGCATAAAATCAAAACGGCAACAGAATTGTTACTGTTCTGGTAAAAATTTTAGTCAATGTTGAAAATAAATCTGAGTTATCTAAAATCTGTTTAACACTTTAATAGCTAATATTTGCAGCTGGAAGTGTTGTTTTATCCAAATCATCGAAATACGGATGCATCATCGCTGCTTTTGCTGAGATGCGATGGTGAGGATCATAAATAAAAGTTTTCTGTAATGTAAATAATGAAAATTTTACGAGACAGAATTTCACACAAACCTTTAGCAAATCAATGCCTGACTCATCTAATTGTGGGACAAGGCTCGCGAGAATGTTTTGTTTCCAGCTCGGAAATGTGTTCTTGTAGTCTGGAAGTGATGAGACACCGGGCCAAACATCATCAGTCGGAGTGCTCATTGATCTGAATATCCGAAACAATTGATCTATTTCCGAATCTCCATGGAAAATTGGTTTTTTCGTCGCCATTTCAGCGAAAATGCAGCCAATACTCCAAATATCAACAGGTGTTGAATAACGCTGACAACCTAAAAGTACTTCTGGAGCTCTGTACCAGAGCGTAACTACTTCATGAGTATAAACGCGAACCGGGATTCCAAATGCTCGTGCCAATCCAAAATCAGCCAATTTAATACATCCTTTCGCATCCAAGAGTAAATTCTGCGGTTTTAAGTCGCGATGAATAACACGTCGTTGATGACAAAAAAGGATTGCTTGCAAAATTTGATACAAGTAACTCTAAAAATAAAGTTTTCAGAATACTACATTTATTGACTGTTTACCTTAACAAGTTTTTTGTCTGTGAATTGATTTTCTGGAAGGCTGTCCAAATACTTCTTAAGATCCATGGCCAAATATTCGAATACTAAATAAAGTCTGTTTTCTTGCATTATCACATCTCTCAAACTGACAATATTTGGATGAACAACTTCTTTAAGAAGTGTTATTTCGCGAATAGCTGTTGAAGGTACGCCTTCATCTTCGTTTTCGAGTCGGATTTTCTTGAGAGCTACCAAAATGCCGCTTTTCTTCACACGTGCTTTGTACACCACACCGTATGTACCTAAGAAGTAAGTCATTTGAGCTGAAGAATACAGGAGACAGCAAACCCTCGCCAATTTTCTCAATCTTTTCGAAGTCTTCCATAATGGCAAAGATGCGCGGCAAACGACAGCAACGACAATGACAACGAACTTCGAGCGCTTTGAATTGAATATTCGCTCGTTTTCGATTGGCTGTCAAAACTTATCAGCTAAGCCGCTGAAACCAAACGGCTGATTAGGTAATGGCGACAGCGGCTTAACGCTCATTTATTTACAAACAGTGACAGCTGATCGTTTATTGAAGGAAGACGCAAATTGTGAAACAATTTTTTAATCAATCGATACTTGTTTGAAATGCGACCGCTGCGACAATGAAGATAAACGCAGACGATTGCATTGAATCGAGTGCTCAGTGTGACTGCAACGACAAACAACAACAGACTCAAGGTTCGTACTTCTCGTTGACCTCCATTTTGTTGAACGTTTCGTTGTCGTATTTTATGTCGAACATTTAATTGTTGCTTCCGACACTTAATCTGCTTCGATATCCTGTTTAAATGGCGATAATAAGGTTACATTTCTGAGCATGAAACAGCATTTTAATCGATATTCGATTGAATCGATTGCGTGACCAAAAGTGATTCATTCCTTGTTAACCGTGTTCTGCAAATGTAATAACGGCGATTGTTTCGTAATCCATTATAACATTATTTCCCTTAGTAATCGTGTGTGTGACAAAAATAAACTGCGCTGTCGATGAATAAGAGTGCTTTTTGTTTATAATCTTTGTTTTCCAATGACAGAGTCTTCAAACAAAGCAATGAACAGCAGCGCTTTCACGGAGCCTGTGAAAGTGATCTTTACTTTGCCCTCTGAGACAGATTTCGAGGGTATAAAGTACAGGCCACTGCGAATTATGCCAGTGTCGTCTAATTCGCTGATCGGTAAACATTATTCGTGGGATTTTATTCTAAAACAGGTGCGTGTTGTCATTTTTAAGGTTAAAATAAATTGCTTTGTTTTTATTGACACGAAAACAGTTCCGTTCGCAAAATCAGCTCGAAGAGAATAAACGTATAAATCTACAGGCAAAATTTGCAAGCAATGGAAAGATTATTCCGCTAAATAGCGTAGAATCTTACGAAACAGCCGTGAAGGTTAGTACTTCCTTGTAATCTTTCACTGATTATTTGTTACGTAAAAGATCGCCGAACTTCACGAAGATTCGTTTGACGTCATGATTCAACCCGTAATTGATGTATCTTCTGATTCGGAGAATGATGCTGTTGACAATAACAATGTCCGCAAAAATTTTAAACCGAGCAAACTGCAATCACTGAAAGTCGAACCACAATTTACGTTTGCTTTTCCACCTTTCAAATCACCGTTTCTATTACCTAAAAATTCGTCGGAAACAAAGATCAACAATTCTGGCTTTGAAAACAAAATGAAATCTGTGAGACCTCCCTGGTCTCACGAAATGAAGCAAGAAATTAAAAATGAGTTGAAAGGCGAAATTTTGGATACACTCATTGCTGCGCTACAAGAACTGAAATCAAAGGAAAATGCAGCAGAAATTAAACCTGCGAAAGTGAATCAAATTGATGCCTCTGATCGAAAGGCACCTATAACAGAGGAAAAAGTGGTTCACAGTAATATTATCTGCGATCACTGCGAACAAGAAATAAGGGGAATTCGTTATAAATGTTCGCAGTGCGCAGATTTCGATCTTTGCGAAACTTGTGAAAATATTAAAGATGCACACGCAGAAAATCACATTTTTCAAAAGATTAGAAAACCGATGCAGAAAAAGGTGTACTCCGGTGAAGACATAATCTTATCCTTGGACGTTGACTTACCAACTGGTCGAACTGAAGTTAAAGACATACGCTTCATACCAAACCAGAAGAAGTCGTCACAGAAGCATAAACCAACTAATTTTCAAGAAACTTCGTCAGACAACGATTCGTGTCCAGTTAATGTTCCGAAGCAGTTCGAAACAAACACTACAACCAGAGACCAATCAGTGCGTCCGAAGCATATTGAACGCAAAGTGGCTGAACTGAACAAAAAAGTTGAAAAACTTCGGTAAGTAATGAAATAAAAACTGTTGAAAATCTATGTTTTCGGTCGCAGAGTTAAAGGACAATCGTTGCAAAAGCAGCTTACACAGTCTAACGATGCGTACCCAGAAATAACGAAATACAATCGTGTTCCAAACGCAAAATTTCTGTACGTTTCTTTACTCACTTTAGTTTACTTTAAATAACGAAAATTTCTCATTTAGTTTTCTCGGAGGAACATTAATTTCAGAAGAAACAGTAGCTGATGGATCAAGTATTCAGCCGGGAACGAAATTCAAAAAAGTTTGGAAAGTGAAAAATTCCGGAACTAAATCATGGAACAGCAGAACAACGGTCCGTTTCTGTTGGGGAAACACGGAATTGGAACCCTTTAATAAAGTGAAGGAATTCTCAGTTCCGCCTTTGAAACCAGGACAAGAGGGACGAATCACTATTCGATTTGCGATATCGAAGTCATGTTCTTACGGCTTTTATCATAGTCATTGGAGACTTCATCACCGAGGACAACCTTTCGGTCAACGACTCGTGTGTAAAGTGTTCGTTGATCCAAATGACGATAAATGCGCAAAAGGTTGCAACTGCACGAAATGTGGCTATGAAAGCAAAGTGAAGCAAAAGATAGTCGAGTTCAAAGAGAATGGAGCTAATTTGGAGGCTGCGTTAACTGCAGTGCGAGAAATTAAATTTTGTGACAACTGCGAAGAGATTCCGATTAAGATGAATGTCAAGTCTCACACAACAACACCGACGAATACACCATTCGATGTATCACCTCCAAAGTCACCGGAACCAACTTCTCTTATTGCTCTCCCGGATGAACCGTTGGAAGTACCAGAAGAAAATGGTAATTCACAGAAATGTGAAAACGAAAATGTACAGAAAGCAACTGATACCGATGCGTTTTTTGAAAACGAATCTTTGAGCGCATTTAGCTACAGCAGCTCTGAAAGTTCAGACGAATTTGTAATCGTCCCACTTCCACGATGCTTCGATCTGTCAACTCCTTTTTCATGTACTGAAAGAGTTGAAATCAGTTGTAAGCCAAACATTGATTTACGTCTGACGTTGCCCGACAGCGGAGAAACGGAGGAACAAATACCGCTGGTTGCTGAACCAAACACAAATGATCCACTTAATTATGGAACAATTCCAGTCAAAGTGGAAACCTCACAAAGTGGTGTTCCACAGCAAAACGTAGACGAATGTCTTCTGAATTCGCCGGTCGAGCAAAATTTGTTGAGAGATTTCTCAAATGATTCATCCGCAAGTGCAGACGTTGCCGAAGTACTAAGTATTGAGAAAGTTGATGAGACAGTCATTAAACCAGAGGATTCATCACCGAATAAACCATCAGAACCGACAGCGCGAAATATTAATACTAATCCATTCCTTCAGGCATTTATGACACCGCCTCAGCAATCAACTGAGAACATGATTCACGTACTACCAGAAAGTATCGTCAATGGTGCATTAAATGTTGCTGCAAATGTTGTTCACAATGTCAGTCGTGCTTTGTTTTCAGCACAATCATTAGTAAGTTATTTAAATTAAACATCTTTTAAAATAATCTTTAGGGTTCTAATGAGAATTACAATTGGGTTACGAGTCCTCCTCCAGCAGCTATTCCGACAGCCCATCAGTTTTTTGAAACCAGAAATGAGACTGGCAATCAGCCAGAGGTGCCGAATGCTACTGCAGAAGAAAATGGATCTGCGAAATCGTCACAGTCACGATTGTCGAAAGCAATGTCTCAGCTTTTCGAAATGGGGTTTTGGAATCAACAACTAAATGAGGAGCTTCTCGAAAAGCACAATTTTGACGTCAACAATGCAGTTGAAGATCTTCTTAGTCCTCACCGACAAGAAAGTTTTGAAGTTGTTTCACAACAACCTCGACAAGTAGCCCCTCGTGGCTACACTGAGTTTGACTAAAACTAACTACTTGACAAAGAAACCATATTTAATCTGTATGTTTATGTAACGCTGTACTTCTCGAATAAAATATCTTTCTTTGACATTTTAAGTGTTGCACTTTAATTGTTATGAGCAAATCACGGGAAGTAATCACAAATGTCACTTTTTTCGACTCCAACTGCGGAACAAGTATCAACGCAGTCATTCAGTGTTTCAAAGTTATTCGCATTTCCATCGCAACCGTAATACATGAAACAGCGACACTTTTCAGTGTATTTGTTGAAGTAATAACGAGTAGTGTAATCACCTTTTCCTTGAGATCCATCACACCAATAACCAGTGTCCGGTGTTACCATACAAAACGAAGTATCGTTCGCGTTCAATAGCTTCGTTCTCTCTTTTTCGGGTAACGATCTATCGAAAGTGGACACAACAGTCGATTGCAGCATAGACCCAGTAAGGAAAATCGGTCGCATTTTTAACTTATCCTGATCTACTTCTTCCTTTGTGCGTCCTTGCGAATCGACAAATATTGACAATGGCTCATTATCAGGTGGTTTAGTTGCGTTTCCAACTTGATCCGTAGCTTTGCCTTCCTCTGCACTCGCAATGCTTAGCGCAGCAATAAAACTAATTGCGTAAAGTAAACGATTGTCCATCTGTTTCATACTCAATTCATTTACTTTATTTAAATACACTTCAAACTTTGCTTGACAAACACTTCAATGTCTCATTAATCGACATCCGTTCAAATGAAGCCATTATTTATTCGTCACACAAACGTAACAGAAAATTAATATGACTAATTAAAAATCTCTAAGTGTTCACGACACTCGTTATTAAACAATTTTCAAGAATAAACTTTATTGCTTTAAATTCGTGCGAGCAAAATAGTAAACGCGTGTGAAATGGAAGGATTAGGTAAATTTGCTTATTTTGAGGCTTGATTCTTCAAATCGGAGATCAATTGAATTAACTTCTGGCGCATCTCTTTGACCACAGCTCTTGAAGCAATTTCACAAATGTGTCGGTCGTCGTTACGAAATATTTTCATACAAACTGCGTCAGCATTGCTAATGACGTGAATACCGCAGTCGTAACCATTGCTTTGTTGAGTACATTCCATCTCATTCAAATCCAAATCGAAATCAATCTCTCTTCCAGGAGTTAGCAGAGGATAAAGAATCGTAACAATTTGTTCAGCGTGCGACCGATTAACACTTCCCGAGTGGGAATCGTAGTGTTCAAACACTTGCGTCCACGAATTAAAAACGAGAAGACTCCAATGTGAACCTCCTGCGCTGTCAAAGTTAAGGCAGTCATTTATCGGTAACAGTATTATTTGTTTCTCGTTCATTTTACAGGAATCAACCATTGCCTCAATTTCAGAACGATTAGATTCGTGATTGGTTCCAGATTTTATGAAATGAACAACTTGTGGGCTTATAAACAACACTCTTTCCTTTACATTTTTGTAAACTTCGTTTTCCAAATAGTCGAACCAGAAAGCAATTAAATTATCATTAATCCATTGTCCTTTGTTCAGCAGTGCAACATCCGATTTTCGAAGAAGTGTATCACAGTAACTCAGCACAATATCGTCCTCAGAAGTCATTGTTTTTTAAAAGTAACACAAAATCACAATACACAAGAGAGACGCGAATAGTTATTGAAGACCCAACAACTTTTCAATCGACAAATATTTCCAAGAATCGTCTTTAAGTTTATCAGCAGTTTCTCGCATTGATTTTAATCTTTGTTCGTGCATGTCTGCAACCGTTGGATTACAATACGATTTGCCAGAAACGAAACTTACCTTTGTTCATAAGTTGTAAATTGTTGCTGATTTCCTGTTCAAATTTAGTAACGACGCGCAATTTGTGAAGTTCAGACGTCAAACTCTTCGATTTGACGGTTTTCGACATTTCAGTGACGAGTAGTGTCGTCAGCTGTTAGCCGATCAGTCGACAGACGGCGCATCCAAAGTATTTATATTCGAAGTTCGAATTGGATTTTACTCTAACGTTTCATTATTTTATTGGTTTTCACTGCATTTTGTGATAATGTGGACTGTCATCCGAAGATTGTGCCATTGGGGTCCATTATTGGCGATGTGCATCATTAAATGCATAACGCTGACAACTTTACATCTCTCATCACAGTGGATTCCTGCTAATTCATCGATGTTTGCATTCGCGAATCACTTTTTGTTTTTATTCTTCGTCGGTGCAACTCTCTACAACTTCTTTTGTGCCTGTTTACTTGGACCCGGTTACCTACCATATAAATGGATGCCTGAAGACATGTCAGACACGAAGTATTTACAATTTTGCACCGTATGCGAAGGATATAAAGCTCCTCGAGTTCATCATTGTCGCAAATGCGACCGCTGTGTCATGAAAATGGATCATCATTGTCCGTGGATAAATAACTGTTGCGGTCACATGAATCACGTTCACTTCACCGCATTTCTGTTCTTTTCCGTTTTTGGAGCCATTCAGTCAACGGTGTTGCTTGCGATCGCGTTGTATCGCGGCTATTATGCGGTAAGAAAAGTTCACTAACTGTTTAATATCCTTTCGCACTTTCAGAACTGGTACTTTTACAACGGCGACAGAAGCAAATTGGTTTATTTAACGCTAACATCATTTTTAATGTGTGTATTCAGTATTGGACTGGCAGTTGGTGTAATACTCGCTGTCGGCGGACTCTTTATTATTCAGGTATTAATGGTTTCGTTTACCTTTGAAATTGCAGTGCAATTTCTGAGCGCCTTTCAATTTCGTTAATGCTATTTTAATGTAATTTTATAGTTGAAGACAATACTCCGTAATAAAACAAGTATTGAAGAATGGATTGTCACGAAAGCTGAAGTCAGAGATCGAGACAAGCCGTTTATTTATCCGTACGACTTTGGAAAATGGAATAACTTCAAACAATTGTTTTTTATGCCGCTTGGAAATGGAATTGATTGGCCTGTTGTTGATGGTTGTGACAAATATAGTCTTACAATTGAACAATTGGTACAAAAAAGTGAAAAACGCACGAGAATGAGATACTTCCAAGCTATCTGTGACTATAACGGTTCCTGGTTTCCATTATTGTCGCAAGGATTCCGCACAACTTGCAAACTGCCAATTACTGACGAACCTCGGCTTCCGTTAAAAACAAACGACACTTTGTGCGTAACACGATGGAAGACGCATTGGCTTTATGGGGAAAAAGCCAATAACTCCAAACAAGCGAAGGGCTGGTTTCCACGTCGCTGCGTCGTTGAGACGAATGGTAAAAAGAAGATGTAACAACAACTTTTAATGTACATTTGTGTAAAATGTGTTCCATTTTGTCGTGAAAATATTTTTAATTTTAGAAACATTTTTTAAGCATTGATCTCGCCGCTCTAAAGGTTATTTCGCAGTTTATACTAAACTGTCCACGAATTGTAAATATTCTCGGCCAGTGATCAATAAACCGAGAGCTGCTGTAAACGCAACAGTCGTTCTAACGAACTTGGAATGTGGAAGTATACGTTCGGTTAGCGCCCACAACAAAATTGAGCCGAAATTGAAAATCATCGATCCGTAAACGCTGTACAAGACACGATAAAAGGAAGGAATCGTTTTCATGTGTCTTCGGGTGTATAAATAAAGACCGATTCCAATGTGACTGTTGTACAGCATACAGTTAGAAATAAGATAATGTTTCACTGGCAGTGTTCTGTGAACAGAAGAAAACAATGAACATTACGTATTCGTATAATTGCGGCTCCACTAATTACCTGCTCAAAACGCTCGGCAAATATGCGTGAACGGCGAACAGTTGATAATTAACACAACCAACGATCGGCAAAACGCAACCGTAAAGTTTCTCTTTGTTTATGTTATATTGAAATCGAAATGAACATTTATCATTCTTCTCCTCTTTACACTCACTTTCCATTTTCAAAAACCAAAAGTTTAATTGCCGATTGTATTCGCGGTTTGCGTTTAAAATCGAAACATTTTGTATAAACACCTGAGAATGTCAAGGAGAATGTTTTCTCCTTTTTCGTATGCGTTCGAGTGGAGATTTTTGCGACGATAGAACCGCGCGAAACACGAACGAACATTGCGAACATTTGTAACATTGTAAATCAGACTCATTGATTGCAGATATTGCACCTTTTTGAATATTAATGAACGCACATTTGTTGCCTGCAAACTAAGCACACCTTCAAATTAAGACAGAACTATTTGCGCCCGAAGCGATTCTATTCGTGACCCAATCATCTAATTTCACATTAAACTCATTATTTTAATATATTTATTTATTATTATTTATAATTATTAATGCTAAGTAAACGGCGACTCTTAAAATTTGGTTCAACGCATTAAATAAGTTCTAATGTATAAACCAGTAGTTTGTTCGCCGGTTTTAATTTATGTTCGCAAAAGGTTTGATTGAAATTTTGGTGAACTTTTTTCGGCAACAATTACGTATTTATTACCGAATTGAATTACAAAACGAAAACAAAACAACGCAAAACATTGAAGTAAAATTTTGCAAACAGCGGGTAATAAATTTTAGCGAAGATTAATGACTGCCAGGTTAAAACTGCAAAAAAATGGTAAATTTAGGTTTAATTATAAAAATTAACCTTTTTTATAAACTCGTCACTGAAGATTAATTAATGAAATGTAATAAAAAGTGACAGATTTGATTTACTCGCTTTGCTTTGCATCATATTCTAATTTCTAATTTCTGTGAATTTCTAAACAAACGTCTCTTGCGCCTCCTTTTAGTAAATTAAATTCAAGAAAGACTCACATTATAATTGCACATCGCAACTCATTTTGAATACTCAATTTGGTTACAATACAATTAAATTGGCAAAAAGATCGCAACTGCTCGTCACGAAAGACAAGCAAAGCAGCGAAGAACAATGCATACTTTTAATAAAGGAAATGAGAGTTAAAACATTGCCACTCGCAAAACAACCACATCGACGAC
>NCKV01001278.1:0-10882 GCA_003675905.2 Leptotrombidium deliense
CATAATTCATATTTTGCAAAGAACACACCTTTTAATGATGAACATGAAACTCGCGCAAAGCACTCGCTGTAAAAACAGTGCTAAGCATTCGCTCATCAGCTTGTGGATACGCATCAGTTTGCAATGCGGATAAAAGATGTTTAATAAATCACTGTTTCGTCGCAAAGATTAAAGGAAAAGAAAGCAAGAATTGAAGAAGTAATGTTGCGGAAAAGTGAGAAGAGCAAATACTGGGTTATAAAACATGATACGAAGATAGGAAAAGGCTGCGTTGTTTTTTATTATAATGAGACCGTAACTTTGCAAATACGCGAATATCGCAACATTCAAATTGCTGATGCAAAAGAAAAGTTTATAAACGTTTACTTGAAAATCGTAAAACACTCTAAAATTTACCGCATTGCGAATCGTCTTCAACTTCTAATCTTGTTTTTATTGAACTGCGAAAGCGAATGAAAAGTGGATTTAAGTGCACTACCATTCATTGTAATGGCAAAATAACAAAATCGATTCTGCCTCAGACGAATGCAGCTCAGTAAATAATGTCCGTAACTAATAAACGTTCTTCCGTTAATAAGTTATTAAAAATTAAGCAATTCTCTTGAAATATTAGCAAGCGTATAGGATATGTGAGTTAAACGCATTGCTGCAAGAAATTGTTGCTGGTTAATAACATTATCAGAATCAGAAACTTTATTTTCGCAATCTTTTCGAAAGCAAATAAAAATAAAAACTACAAGAACTTTGCTTCTCTATTTTCAATGTTTGAATAATGAAAATCAGTATTTATATTTAAGCTAATGTTCATACATAAACATTAGCACACATAAACGATATGGTTTGTTCTAAACTCGAGCAGAAACGATTCGTTGCCAAGTGTGTATTACACTGTGTAATATGTAGCAAAGCGATTGTCGAGTGTATTCAGCATACAGTTTTACTCGTAATTGCAAACATAGAAAACGTTTCAACGTAATCCTCGTCGAAACGAACTTCACATAAGTAAGCCGAAAATCGAATTGAAACTTTCTTTAAAATGAAAATGGATTTCAAGTGAAAAATGATGAAAGTGCATGCATTTAAATATTGATTCGAGTGATAATTTTAAAGAGACTAAGCAATCATTGAAGCAAATGTTTTATGCGCAAAATGTGTGTATTCTAGAATACTAAGAATGCTTGCTTCATTGAAATGCTTTTCTCAATAATTCAAACGTGTTCAGATGTGCATGCTATGTGAACGAAAGCTCCATTTTGCGATCGAATTTGAGTTTTTAAAAGAAAAAAGAAAAACTATTTTATTATTATTTCTCACGTTGATTCCCTGAAAGACTCGCAGTAACGATTGCAACGCTTCTCAATTGAACGAAATGTTGCAAGCAGTGTCACAGACTGCATTAAAACTAGAACGAAAGAATTTGCGTCGATATTTGTTGAAAAGCAGTCTTTTCAAAACGACATTGAATGAAGTCGATACTGCGTGCAAAAAAAAAACAACGACGTCCATGTTCGTTAGCTTATCTCTTCATTGCAAATTCTATGCAACTTTGCAACCAAAGAACAATGCGAAGGCAACGAATAGCACACTTTCAAGCAGACTTTCAATCATGAAAAAATTAATTTTAAACTTCAATAATTTCACAAAAAAATGTCTATTCACTCAGCAAGCGATTGTAAAATTGTGCAAAAACGCGAAACGTCAGTTCCTTAATTAACTTTGTTGAATGAATAGAAATATTTAAACACGAATTTTAATTACAATGGTTAAATAATTGAGAAAAATATAAAGAACCATGATTGCGTAACGAATCGTGAACAATAATGTTGCGAATTCGTTGGTTTGTGATAATGAAAATTAAAGCTCAGCTGTTTCGAATTCAATGTTTACGCGTAATGTACAATTGAAATGTATACAATCACAGAAATGCAATTCTATTGAGTATATGAGAGTAGAAGAGTGTAGTGTACGAGAAAACAAGAACACAAATGGTTGGCAATCATTGCAACATCGTTTTTCAAAAAAGTGGCAATCATAAGCTGCAAATGTTGCAAGTACAGCGTTGGAATAAAGTTGCTTAAATTGACACCGTTTTTGCGGCATAAAATATTGCAAACATTGATTGAATTCTGTATATGTTGGCGTGTAAAGCTGTATCAGAAATATGGAAAAATATATTACGCTGTTAGTGCACTGCGAGTTCATTTATAAAGAGTGAAGTGATTTGTTAAGTTTGTATTTGACGAGTGTTTCAGTGTACAAAGAAAGCAAAAGCAGCAAACGTTAGTCAACAAAATTTTGGTTCGAGTTGTAAACGAGTGGAAAAACATTTCGAAAAAGAATTGAAAGCGATGCGAAGCAAAATGAGGCAAAAGATAATTGAATGCCTTTTAAACTTACTTTCGGAGAACTTTGATTTCGTTTTCTAACGAATCCTCCTTTCCTTTGAGAGCCTTTTTGTCGATGCATTTCACAGCCACCATAAATCCTGGTTTCTCTCTGCTCTCCGCCAACAGAACTTGAGAAAACGCGCCTCTGTTCAAATACAAAACAAATTAAACATCAATTACTACTTTCTTTTCTTAAATTAAATGTTTTGCATTTCTTGTGTGTACACTGCACAACCTCTTTTCTCATCACACTCTGATGTGATCACTAATCACGTGATCGTAACGTCAATATTACGAATCGAAACTTTTCAAAGTTTATATTTAGTTTCCCAATTTTGTATTTAAGCGTAAAGAAAAATTTGAAACGGGAATTTTGATTAAAATCGACGATAAGCTATCTTTTTTTAATAAAGAGTCTTGTAAAGTTTTATTGCAAAAGTTGACCGTTTTACTACAAAATAGCACAGCAGTTCATCCGTTCAATAATTTGATCGACTCACACATAAATTCTGAGCAAGACTTGGGTCAACTGCAAACAAAACTTTTGAAATTTTAAAATATTTTGTTTGTGAATGGGATGCAAATGTAATCAAATATTTAAATTGATGTGTAATAAAAACGATGCTGTAAATAAAATACGAGCGATAAAAAGAAGCGAATATAAATTAAAAGTTGCATTTGTTTTCACTGTGAATAACAAAATAAGCGAATCACTGTTCACTCAAATATTCTCTTTAATAACTGTTCGCTGCGAAAAGTGAATAAATGAATGCTGTCAATCTTTGTTATTAAACGATGTTTTCGTTTAAATTAAATGTGAGCTTTGAAAATAAAAGAAAGAAGAGACGACAAAAGCAAACAGTGTATACTGTAGACTTTAATAATGGTCGACAATATTTCGCAATCTAAGCAAAATATGTTCTGACAACAATTCAACTTTGAGACGAATTCATGTTTCAAATGCATCATTAAAAGCGGTCACAATGTTTGCGTGGGTTTTAGTACACGTTTATCTTGCAGTGTCCAACTGCTGTGTATGTCTCTCAACTGTGGATGCAATTAGCTGGAACAAGACGATTCGGTATGCAACGTGGGTTTCACAAATAAATGAAACGAGTTCGTAATTGCGGCATAACACTGACAGAATCAGTTTGTGTCACAACACATAATTATTATGGAATAACGTTGCAAGATGTAATTGACGTAGAAAATGTAATTTCATGCATTCTAATTTCAAAATTCAATGAATGATGCGTTTTCAAAGCGATTCATCCTTCAAACCGTTTCTTCGCTGATAAATACACGTATAAAGGATCACACAAACGCAATATTTGTTTAAGTTGAAAACACACACACACCATCGCGCGTTGTATGCATTTTTAGGATATTTATAAATTATTCCACAATAATAATGAGGAAAAGCAATCATTACAACTTTTACCAATTGGTTTCATTGAAATTTTAGTTCAATGTTACGCCTCGCATTTACTGCTGTTGCTCTTCATTATTCAACGATTGAAACGAAAAATGTGTTATTACTGTATTCTACTGCTTTCAATCACTCGTGCTAAAGATTCATTTGTTTGATACACGACGTGAACTAAACAAGGAAACACAAATAACTGACACTGAGAAGCTTTGAAAGCAAATCGAGACAAAAAGTAAAAAGAAAATGGAAATTTGACAGGTTATTTTGGAGAAACAAATATACTGAAATCGGAATGCACAATTTATTATATATTCTCGGCAAAACAAAGCTTTCATTTGCATCGTTTCAAGAAAAAATTGAAGAACACAAATTGCGAACGAATGGAACAGGAAAGTTCTCTTTTCATTGCATTCCAACGAAACAAAACTAATACGAAACAAAAAGAATTGAATTTCATTAGATTTTTATTTTCGAAAAATGACAGCGGAAAACTGCGCGAAATGAGAAAAATTATGAAAAAATGTTCATCTATATGAAAGCGATTTGAGTTACGTCAAAAAGCAAACCCTATTGTGAACAAACATTGTAATTGAGAAAAAACAGCGTTCGTTGTATTCTTTTTGCGGACAGTTTCACAACTTTAAACAAGACGTAAAACATTCGTCATTGAATGCGTATTTTGGTAGAAATAACGATTCACTTCTCTGTTCACTGTTGACATGTATTTTCAAACCAATTTTCCTTAATTTTGTTCTAACGTAAATTGCAAGCGTGTAAAAAATCAAAGAAAGCATTGAGAAAACCCCAACATTATTAAACATGTTTTTTATGAAAAATATTTTACAGACGTTAATGAAAGAAAAAGTAAATTAGGAATTGTTTTTAAATTCAGGAAAAGAACAATTTTAATGAAATCATAAATTGTGAAATAACTTTTTTGTCGAATTTTTGAATAATTAATGATTGATTGTGTTTTTGTATTGACCAGATACATTATCGCAATGAGATCGACAACAAATTGATACAACATCAGATTGAACTTTTTCTTTACATTATATTTTCAATTTTTGCGAGATTTCGTGATTACTGAGAATAACAGAAGCACAAACAAGTAAATATGTGTGCACATCTGATGAATCGATTAATTGCATTGAAAATGATTGGTTAATGAAATTACTGTATACAAATGCAGTCATCTGAAAATGTGTATCCTTCGCCTAATTTTAACTTTAATTTTGCTGAAATTGATGATGTGCAGCAAAACGTAATTAACGTTTATTTTCACGTAATTGCATGCATTTGCAATGCGGATTAAATAGTAACTATGGTACATGTTAGACAGCAGAAGATTATCTTCATTTTCCTGATGAGTGAAAACGTTGACTGATAAACTTTGCCAAATTCGCGAATGGAATAAACAAGTTACTTACGTTCATTAAACAAATGGTTCACGACAATCACATTCTTTGGCAAACAACTAACTCTTTCTCCGCAAACTTTCAAAGTGTTAATAAAAACAGAACACTTTTTGCATTTAAATTTTTTGTTCGTTCAAAATAACTTAAAAAGTCGCATTTAGAAGTGAAGTCGCGTTCGTATGCATGTATTTCTCAAAATATGACACAAGAATGGCAATAATCTTGTTAATATTCACACCACTAAAATGATCTAATTTCATCAGTGCAACCAAGAAATATTGAAATTCAACTACATTTTAGAAGTTATTTCGTTAAATTGTTCAAAGCGTTGTGCTTTGTTAACAAACAGCAAGGTGAGTTTAATTCGAATAAAGCGTAATAAAGTGAACATTAAATGGAGCACACGGTCGTCTCAAATATCGATTTCGCTGTTTGAAATATTTTAACGCAAATGAAAGCGTCACCGACTTTGAATAATTGCACTTACACACACTAATTAATGAGCGATATTTGGATTAAATTCGCGTGTTTAGATTACTCATTCAAACGATTTCAGATCAATAATTGTTCGAAGAAAGCTTTTCAATGAAAAGAAACACAACTTTTTTTTATTCAACGTTTTCTTTGCAAAGGAAATGTGAAACAGAAAACAGTGCATTCAAAAGTCGACTTCTAAAATGAATGTGAATTATTGAAAGGAAACGCAACAAAACATGATTTCGACTTTTAATATTCTCATTTCGATTCATATTTGAATTCGATGAGTTCAGGTTTGAAATTGAAAGCAAAATTGAAATCACAGTGAAAACAAAGCTTTAAAATGTAATATTTGTGCAGCGTTATGAAATTAGATAGAATTTGAAGCAAAAATGAGTGATGGCAGTCCTAATTTCGGCTGCGGTACTTACGTTCCGAGGACGTCTCTCAGTTCATATTTGTCTTCGACTTTCGGATGATCTTTTTTGTTCTCTTTTTTACCGAAAAGAGGCATTGTGTGCACAGAAGTAACGTTCGATTTGACGTTTATTAACAGCAGGAAAGAGCGACGGAAAAGTTGACTGCGATTTATGAGCACACAGCGAATAACATTGCAAATCACGTCCGTTTGTCTAATTTCACAAATTTCACAAAAATGATTTTCGGCTGAAAAGTTGACAGAGCTGTCACTGAGATGTGGCTTTTTAGCAATGAACACTGGCTTTGCTGAACAGTGAATAGGAGCGCGGTAATGAACAGTTTAATTGTGTGTCAGTAAACAACGAAAGTTGCAGAGAAACGCGATTACAGAGTTGTTGCAGCGTTGAAAAGGCGGACACCGTTCACAGAGAAAATGTTTTACGCAACAATTTGTGCGATGTTCGCATCCACTGCACTCGTTTACCTTCTTCTTCGGTCCAAGTTTCGTAACTGTTTGCTTACAGTACAGAAAAGCAAATGGAAGCGAAGCACAAACATTGTGCACAAGGTTAGCTGCTTAGCTGCTTCGATACGAACACTTCGTTGCCTCAGGACTGCTGCGAGCGATCATGCAACACGCACACACCGATTCTCCACGAGCAGCTCATCTGTCGTGCCGCGATCTCGGCAATCGCTTGCATCTCGCATCTTTTGCATCACTCCGCAGCAGCGTGCACAGCGACCAGTCAACAGGCTGCCTCTTCGTTGCTCGACTCCAACCAAAATATTGATTTGACATTGAATACTATTTAACGTTCGCTATCATTGATCGCCACTGAGCTCACCTCTTGACCCATATTTCTATCTCTTTCTACACATCTGCAACACTCGTCTTTCGCTCCTCAACGCTCTCTGTGTACTTGTCAACACCTCTTCAACCACTAATGTATTCCGTGCACCGCTTTCATTCAAATTCAAACTCATTTAAATGTCATTTCATTTTTGTTTGTGATTTGATACGTTGTCACACTTCACACACAATGCGTGAGCTCTTATTTGCGTACTTATTTCTGGAATTATTGATTATTCACAAAGAGGACATTATTGCAAGAAAAATGAGCACATTTTGCTTTCATTTCAAAAGGTAAACAAAGTGCGAAAGTTAGAACTTAAATCGTAAAAACGTGAGAAATTAATGAATTAATATTGACAGTAAACTTACAAAGCAATCGTTGCGTGAATAACAACATTTAAATGCTGAATGACAAGGAATTCAAAACTTTTGTGCTGCTAATTAAACAAGAGACAGTAATGCACTAAATTCTCTAAGGAAACGCTTCGTTAGCGCTTCAATATAGTAAATTAACACATTCATAATTAGTTTGTACGAGAAGCTTTTAATGAATATTGGCAACAGTTTGTTGCGTGTAAAAAACATATTAAATGGAAACACGTTCGCAGGTATTGACACACTCGAAATTAATTAAAATTTCCGAGAAATATTTGCTCAACGATGATTGCGACTGGAAAACTAAAATAAAAACGGTTGTCGTAACAAATTACGCAAATATTTTCCGTGACCAGACACAATTAAGATTACAAAACATTTTATTTCACAGAAATCATTCCATTTTTTCGTCATCCACTGCTTCGTTATCCATTTCAACATCCATACTAAAATTCGAATACTTTTCTGGAGGCATAGTAAAATATTTAATTTTTCCTGAATTCCAGTCGTTCAAAACTTTTTTCGCAGCAGCGTTTGTATTTGGAATTCCTCCTTTTTTCAATTTTCCACACTTTTTCGCCAAAAGAGCTAAAAATTCACCAACACTCGAAAAATCAGGAATATTATACAACAGCATTAAATCTTGTTTTTTAACCCTTTCTATAATAGCTTCAACTGGTGTGATCGGGTCTTGTAACTGCTCTATTTTTACTGCATTTCTCAATGCTAATAACGCAGCACCCTTATCTCCATTTGCATCGAGATTCTTTGCGAATACGATTCCAGGACAGTCTAAAAGACGAACGTGTTTATCCAAAATTATTTCTTGTTTAGCTTTCGTCACTCCTGGCATTGAACCGACATTACACACACGACTTCTTTTTAAAGAATTAATTATCGAACTTTTCCCAACATTTGGGTAACCAACAATTCCAACAACGATTGACATTCTAACATCTTCACTTCTCGTGTAATTACCCAAAAGCTTCATTAATTCATTTGCTCCCAAACATTGTGAGGAGGAAAGAATTGCCTCATTCGCTGTTTCAATGTTTTTACTACTTCTACCCAAATTATCTTTTTGTGATTGAGTACTCGCTTTAAAAGCAACTGTAGGAAATTCGTTTTTCAAATATTTCAGCCATTGATTCATATTGTCACGCGGAACCAGATCCACTTTATTTAACAACAAAACTAACTTTTTTGAAGGCCCTGCTGCGATTATTGCTTTCTCTACTTCTTTACAACGTGTACCCAAAGGATCGCGAGCATCCAAAACTTCAATTATAACATCTGCCTGATCGATGACCTTTTGAAATTCCTTAAAATATGCTCTTGTGTTCGACACATTTGAAGATGACGACTTATCCACCGATAATTCCTCATTTTCGGCCACAGAATCATTTTGTGCCACAGACTTCGCTGCCAACTGTTCCAAATTATTAACATCACTAATGCCACGTTTCTTATTCAACGCTTTATCTTTCGAGCCTTTTTGACGTCGTTGCATTTCTTCTCGTAACAACTTTTTCCTTTCCAATTCTTCTGCCTTTCGTTGCTGCGCCTCACGGATTACTTGCTCCTTAAACGGTAAACTATTCGGAACTCCAGGATCTTTCGGTTTAGATTTCATTTTCTCTTTCTTCTTCGAAACCTTTTTCAATTTTTTGTTGTGTTCGCGTACTTTTTTCTCAATTTTGTAACGACGTTTCGCCGGCATTCTTTTCGACAGTTTCTCTGTTGTAAGAAGAAGTAATTAATTATAAAATAACAGCAATTACAAACAAACTTACTTTTAAATCCTTTCGTCATTTTGAAAGCACGTTGCGCTCACTCGCCGTCACAATCAGCCGCTTCGCAACGGCTGATGACGAGTGGTTCAGCTGTACAGTAAAACCTCTCCAATCCAAACACGTTTTCTGCACCCGAATTGTTCCGGTAGACATTCAGTGTAACAACATTACTTATTCTCCAAAGTACGAAACACCTCGCGATTAAAAAAATTAGCAGAAAATTAAATCTGCATAACGATAACAAGACCTGTTGAATACGAACAAATGACTGACAAATGACTGTTATAAAAATGAAAGTTCTGAATAGTTCTAACGTCCGATTCGTTCAAATACCGTAGTTCACACTATTCACATACAATTGAACACTTTAATGTTGCTTCAATACTGAAACATAACTCCGAGCAACTGCGTTATAATGCAAAAGCATACAATTAAAGCATTTCACTGCATTTCCTCAAAAAACAAACTACAACTAAAACTCAGATTTCATCAAAATACTCGATAAATACAAAACTCTTAACATGACTAAGTAAGCACCAAAAACACGTTCAAATTGATGTTCAAATTTACTGAAAATTACGGACATCAATCGGAAACTTTTTTATGCACATTAACACTGGTTTCAGGTTTCTGTTCAGCTGAAGTAACTATAAGTGAAGTAAAAAACATAAACAAATAACTAATTTAACAGTTTGGGTTAGTCGAATGACAAAAAGTATATGATTACAATAAACTAAATTTCAAACTTCTTCACTTATTTCAACAGTGTACCAAATCTTTATTCACGTTGAATTATTCACGTCAAAAACAACATAATGCGCAACAAAAAGTTATTTTCGGTGTGGAAAATACTGATTTTTATATTTTGATTTCATTTCACATTAAGCATGAATAAGTTATTTGTGAATCGTCTTAAACCGACAATCGAAAATTAATTTTCGCAATTTTTACAAATATGAACTCTTTATAATTTGTAGCGATTTCAGGAATTTGACAAATTTGTCAAAACTGCCCCGCATTAACCGAATCTTGAATCGGACCTGTGTCGGTATGACTCTGGTTACAACGAAATGCTGTAAACCGAAACACAAAGTTGATGTTTGAATTTGAGATCTCACTTCTAATTAATAACTTTCACTATTCAGAATGAATATAAAACACGTCGTGTGTTGTATAAAGTTGAGTTTTTCAAATTTTGTCAAAATGTTTGTTGTATGTGTCGAATTATAAGCGATAAAAGTCGATATGATTCGGTTATAACGACATGTTAAGGGTACCCAAACCTCCACATTTGAAAAAGGTCTGCTTCAATAATGACGACATGTCGGTTAATGGGGGAGTGAGTGCGGTAGGCAATCGTATATATTCATAAATTTGAGTAAAATTGAGTATAAGTAAAGAATTGCAACATCACGAATCTAAACAAGTTTATTACGTCGATTACACATATCCGATACAATAAATTCTGGTTTTACGTTTAAAGCGGAGACCACAGAAACTTTGTGCCATTTTCAGGCGAGTATAACCTTTTAAACATTTTACAAGGAATGCAATTAATTAAACGCATAAAAAGAACTAATTTTCTTCATCTCCGAGATCGTGTTTCACTTTTGAGAAATCGAAATCTTCTCCTGTTCCGCGTCGAAATATATCCAATACGGCTGGCCCAACTTTAGTGTGACTCGCAAACTTGTTGTAACAATTTTCGTAAATGCTTGTTGCAAGAATGG
>NCKV01001279.1:0-10878 GCA_003675905.2 Leptotrombidium deliense
TAAGAAAAGCAGCTTTTCATAGAAAAAGTCGACTCATTTCTTTGTGAACATACGTCTCAATCCTTGAAATGTGTTGAATTGATATGCAACCCTTCAACACTGAAAAGTGCACATAGTTGAGTCAATTCGCAAGCAAAGCATTTAAACTGCGGTAACATTGCCTGTAATAAACGAGTAGAAGACAAGAAAATATTCTCTGATTGCCGTTCGCGTAGTAATCTCGAGTGAAATCGCAATTTAGCGACCATTAAAATGCACAGCAATAAACGAGTGCACAACAATTAGCAGTACCTTTTTATTCCTTGTGATTAGTAAAGCGCCGTCTTCGATGATTACGTGTTCCCCTTCAAAAATAATGCCACATGGCTCAGGAACGTCTGTGGAACCTGTGTAGTTGTAATCGTCTTGTTCTTCTGGAGGAACACTTCTGGTGCCGAACGGAGACGGACGATTCGACAAACTTGGCGTCACTTTTTTACCGATAAAATTGAAGACCATTGTATTCGCTGAGCAGTTTGCAGAGTTATTCTTCGCTCCACTTTTCCAAGCACTCACTTTTCTGGTTTCAATCACACTCTCTTCGACATCGTTGTTAATCGACTTCATTTCTTTGTTAACAGTCTTTACGTCGACAGTTCCGTTTATGTCACTGCGAATGTCGTTTGTTTGAATAGGAATACTACAATCTCGAGTGTTTCCATTGTATCGCTTGTGACACTTGTTTTTATCGCATTCATCGCCATTCGTTGCGTTCACAGTGCTTTTTGTACCATTGACGACAGTGCCGTTATTTCTGTCCAAAAGACTCGATGTCGTCGAAGCAATTGCGTGTGTATTCGAGTTGAGTTGAAACGGTTTTATGTTCGCCACCGGTTTGCTCATTGTATTTGTTGACACTGTTGTTGTTTGCGTAACTTTTCGCTGATTACCAGAAATACCATCGATTTGTTTGCTGTTTTCATCATTACTTGATTTCCTGTCGTTTGCGTCAAACTTATCCTCCTCTCGATTCGCTTTAACAGGAACTTCATTTCGCGACAAATAATTACCGTTTAATCCGCCATTCACGCCGTTAAACGTTATCGATGAGCCTTCGGCACGTATTCGTTCCAATGCTTCCATCGCAATCTGTTTCGTGGCAGGTTTCGAATCACAGTTCTCGACACTTTGCATCGTACTGTAACCATTGATGACACATTCTTTGTCTGGCTTCGAGTTCGTTGAATTCGTTTGAGAACCATTTACGAGAGATGAACTATTTTTGGCACTTAACGCACGCTTTTCGCACGCATTCGTCGCTGAATTCGAGTTCACATTTCTCTTATTATTGACCAGAAACGCAGGTTTGGGTGGTAAACCAGGACAACTGGTGTTCACAGGACCATTTGCCGTCCGCATTGCTGCATTCACAGCTTTGTTTTCGGCAGCTCGTAGCACGGGAGGTTTTCTTTTCACAGCACTCACTGTGTTCGCAACATTCACAGCGACAACCTTCTTATAAGTGCAACCCTTAGCTTTACATTCCTCGAGTCCAGCCTTCGAAACGCAATTCACAGCATTCACAGCACTGGAGGCACGCGACGTTTCGAATATTCGCTTACAGTTTTTTACAGTGTCCGGTTTCGGCAATTCATCGACAATGATTTCACTATTTTGTGACCTGCAGTCCAGTTGATCGCTATTTTCGCCGTTGTGTTGCATGGTTGATTGCAATCCGTTGCAATCACTCGAACCGTTCACTGATCTATGATTCAATTTCAAACGACTTTCTTTCTCAAACTTACAGTTTGCGGAGTAATTGCAAACTCCATTTAAATGCGACACTTTTCGTGATTCGTTGTCATACGTTTGACACACTCGCGTTTCCAGTAACAGTGTTTCCATACTTTTCGCTCTTTTTAATACCGGTGGATATGATTTATGCACATTTACATTCGATGAACGCAAACATCCGTTCGATACATAATTTCCTTCGTCGCTGTCACATGTTTTCGATATTCGACCGAATTTCGAATTTCGTTGATCGTTTCCATTCACAAAACGATTTGAACTTTTACCATAAATGTTACACTTATCGTTGTTATTCAGCAGATTCTCAAGACTGGAACATTTTTTTATTGTTTTATAGACGCCGTCGAAGCCACCGTCTCTTTGCATAGTATATCGAAGAAATTTACATCGCAGTTTGTCCACGATTCCAGGTCCATATTCCAAGTCTTCATCTTCCTCGTCGTACACTCCGCTCGAACTTTGGTCACCACTGCTATCCACCGAATTTGGACGGTGTTTGATGAGATCAACCAGATTTTCGTAATGTTTGCCGTTGACATTTTCGTAAATCAACTCTTCTTTGTGTTTATCGTCGACCATTGTTGCAGTTGTTGTCAAACACACAATTCGTGCACTCCTTTTATCGCGAGTATCAGTCAGTTGTTGATTAAAAATCTGTCGTCTGCTGGCAACGAGTCCGTCGATTGAGGAAGATATGGCGTCGAAATCATCAGTCGCACTGTTTAGATCTATCCGTTTGTCATATTTGCGATCGTCAACGAATGTTCGTCGTTCACTGTTTACTTTGTCAGCAATCAGAACAATGTTAGCTAACTTTTTGCTCGACTCATCGCTTCTCGCTTTTTGTTGTGCACCGAAACGAGAGCCTCTTTGAAGCGCAACACAACTGTTCTTAGGACCAGTTCCAGACGATTCTGTTTGCAGGTTAACACCCTTCTCGCAGTGATTCGCAAAACCTGATCGCGAAGACTGAGAACTGCAAACTGAAGCCGACAGAAACTCTACTGCACTCTCTGCTTCATCTTCACGCTGGTGTCGCTGAATCCCGTGTCGCTCACTGCTCTCCACACTCGAAACATTCACATTATTCACTTCTTTCACTCTGCCCAAAGCTCGATCGCACTCCTCAATAGCAGTATTAACTTTCGTCAAACAGTGGTTGTTTGTCGCAATGTGAGCACTGCCATCGCCAAAATACAAATCACCTGCTGTTGTCACTGTTGTGTGGCCGTTTGTGTTCGCCGCATTCGCCAAAACACTGCATTGTTCTTCTCGGTATTGTTCATCACCGGCGCTTTCGTCGTCAAAAAAAGCTGCCACAGTTTGCCAACTATTGTCACCCTCATTTTTGCCGTTTGTTTCAACATGGTTCACTCCTCTTTTTTTATTAATTAAATCGAGTAGCCATTTCGGTTTATCTTGATCGCGACATTTTTTCGCCGAATACGGAGTACATTTGTTCTGCTTGGCAATCAAAACATCACCATTCGCTTTCATTTCTCTTAATGAATACCAGCGGCTATTCGCCCTCAAACTGAATGCGACTCACTTGAAAACTTATGATCTCCGTTCGCATCGAAACAAACGTGTAGACCAAGTATTCACGAAGTTTGCAAACACGAAGAAGTTTAGCGAAAATGTGGATAACCAATACAGGCACAAATAGTATTCACTTTTATGATCTGTAAACGTAATAACGTTAGGTAAACATTAGTTAATTAGAACACCATCAGAAAGCAACAATAAAGTTTTTATCGCGAGAAGCAATATGAAATACACCTCTTTTTGAAATCGGCACAAAAGTTAACGAACAACCGTTAATCGATAAGTATTGCATCAAAGTGTGCACACAGAATTACCAACGATATGACAACTGTTTGCGAGCAGGCACAGCGAAAGAATGGCGTGAGATCGCTGCTGGTGTTGAACAGTTTGAGGACACAGTCAAGTGAAAGCAGTACAGCTGCGAACCGAGAGAAGAGTGACGAACAGAAACAGAAACAATTTACGTCCGCTTCTTGAAGAAGACAACAATAGAACTTTTTGCACTCGTATTATGCTATCTCTTCTGTTTTCGCCAGAGTCAAATGAATGCAATACTCGATGCCAGTTTTCGTAACGGCATCCACAACAAAACAAGCATTGTTAACAATCGTATTATACTGTATTTTATTTTTCACTTCGAATCTGGCTAGAAAACAATTGAAGATTCGTTTAACCTGCAGTCAACGATGCATTCAACGAAGCGAACGCCGAAATCACAAAACAGTGAACAAAAGTGAACGAAAATGTAACCGTCGAGTCGCGAGAACGATGCGAGAGTTGATGACTTTCGGTTTGTCTCGCAGTTTAATGACACTTTTTTAAAGAGGACACGCATTTAAATGGTCATTCATTGCTACGTAACTCGATTCGAGCACCAACTACAACCACTCGAAATTTGACTATTCAGTGCTCACGAATTTTTTGTCCTTCAAAACGACCAATTTTTCGATGGGAAAACTTACCGATAAATAAGCGCATAATACTTTACTTTAGGCTAGTGTAGCTCACTCTGAATGCAAAGCAGATCGCAGCGAATTTATTCTACTGCGACCGTCTTTACTCTCATTCAATGTGTTCACAATAATTCGCGGCATTCACGCACTAACAGGCGAAGACATTTCTTCTCGCAGGGAAACATCTGTCGTTTACTTTTTTCACAGACTTTTTCACGTTTCATTTATGTTTGCACTGAAATTAGAGTTGAGAAGCGAATACATTGCACTTGCACTGTTCACTCAATGAACACACATTTACAGTGAAAATAAAAGTTTATTTTGAAACAAACATCTTTCGAGTAACGCTTAACATGTACTCGTCTGTTACGAACACTTGTTGCATAATTTTGCCTAATAAATATTCAATTTAATTGTACAGCGAAACACCATTCTTTTAAGCCTGTAAGCGAATCACGTTCAAAATAGTGTGAATATCTAAACTCTAAAATTCTATTTTCTAAGTCTCAATTCAGCTGCTTTTGCTTTTTATTACGCGAACGCAAAATGCTTTAAAATTAACAATTCGTACTGATTACTTCTAGTTTCTAAAATATAAAACGGTACACGGTTAAATTTAGCTAACATCTCACTTTTTCGTAAAACACTTTTTGTAACCGTTTCAAGTGAAGGCAAAAAGGTCTTTAACTGTTCACTGCAGGCTTTTCAATGATCTCTTCATTGTCAGTGAAAGTCAATGATAAACGAATTTCAATTGCATCACACTTTGTTCCGATTTCTCAGCAATTTACCATTTTTCTATTACAATTCAATGAAAGCAATTAAAGAGCTATAAATCAAAATTGGAATTACGTTTTCGCGTTCAAAAAGCAAATCTACTCTCAATGTTCACACTTTCAGCACAGAAACACGAATTTGTAAACAAATCAGTGAAACACTAAAATTACGATTACATTGAAGAAAAAGCAAATTTAGAAGTCAATTTAAGAGTGAATTTGTTTCGTAAAGAACAATTAGATCAGCGAACAGTGAAATACACCCGTTACACAATTATTCTTCTTTCACTGTTCAATTTAAATGACAGCAAATTATGCGTTTGATTACGACTTGGTTACCTACTTTACCTTCGCAATGTTTCATTGTTGAAACTCGTCTTTTGTTCAAATAAAAGTCACACAAAATGAATGAATGCCGAAAAATAGTGAAATCAATTGAAATTTAAGTGGAATGCAAACGTGAAATGCAAAGTTAATTTCGTTCACAGATGCAAATGATGAATGCATCGAATAATTGGTCGAATGTTGCTTAACAACTGACGGTCATTTTGTTTCCGTTGACACAAATGCAATCAACAATAAACTTGTTCAACTTCTGTGCTGTATTATAATGCGAATGAAAAAAGTTTCGATTCACTGTTTGTTGTTTGCCGTTTAAACTGATTGCAATTTTGAAACGACTTTACTTTACTTTTTTAAACTTTTGTTTGCATTCGTTGTGAATACATGTTTATTATCGCACATTAAGCAAACGCTTAAGAAACAACTCCTTTTATCTTATATGCAAAGCTCACACATTTCCATAAATTTTGTGCTAATTTTCGCGCGAACGGAAAAACTTTTGCGGTGAAATGCACATTGAAAGTTAATACGAAACAGATTAACGACTGTAATATTCACACAGTTATATACGTATATTTACATCATAAAAGTGTTGCATGATCACTTCCTCTAAAAAAACAATCAAACAAAGAACTGTATTGAGATGAGGAACAGAATTCGTCGAATCACCTTTTCGATAAGTAATTGTTGCTCTTATTTCGAAATTTTATTTGAAGATTTTTGTTATTAATCGAAATTCACATTTTGCTTTCCTTTAAAAGACAATTCATTTGAAAACAATCGATTTCGAAAAGAAAATTGTTTTTCAAAATGTTTAATTAAATCAAAAGAATGCGATTGAAGCACGTTTTTCAGGCAATTTGATTACATAACGTTTATTAATTCCACGAAATGCATGCAACGTTCAACACTCGAAACATTGTGTTTTTTTAATTCATAAGAATCACACAATAAAAACAACATAGTAAATGCAGTTACAATAAATTGCCGTATTTCGTCGTAAACAGCCGCAAAGCATCACTAATTACAAATTATTTCAGAGCGTTGATTACTGAGAAAAACAGTGAACAATGTGCAGTAGTGCTCAAATTTTAAATTCAACATTAAACATTAAACAACACTTCTTGAACAATTCTGAAACAATTTTCTTTTGTGATAACTAATCTGCAATTTTAATCGCAATTAATCGAAATGAACGATCAATTCACTGAATGAATGTTAATTCACTTTTTGTGTAACGCGACGAGAATTATTGAATTTCGAATTTCGAATTTCAAATTATCGTTTTTTAAGTATAAAAAACAAAAAAATAATCGGAAAACTTTTAACTACAAATTCATTACATGCAACGACGTGAAACGAAATAATTTTCAATTATTTTCTGCACATTCGAATTGAATAATGAATGCCATCGAATAATTAGTTGTGTGTTTGTGTTTGTGTGTGTGCAATTAAATTGCGTACATTTTGTATTCGACTTTTAATTAAACGTGAATTCGGTGTTCAAAGAATTTAAACGTCGAAGAATCGTAATGATTGCAGTAATGCGATAAAAAAACATAATTACTCAAAATTGTAGACTGACTGTTCACATCTGTGCGTTTCAAACTAATGTCAGTTCTTTAATGTCGGTCTTGTTGCACATAAGTTTGAAGTTCACTTCGTTCACAGGAAAACATTAAATATGCAACAATTTTAAGAATAATTCACAAATTGAAAGCTTTACTTTAAATACATTCATTTAATAATAATTACGAGTTTGTAATTTGCGAAACGCGATTCATTTCATTTGAAATGTTGAATATTATTATATTTTTACATACATATTACAAACGTAACGTTTTATTGATGGTAATCATTTATAAAAAATGTTTCTTATTTTGAGAAGCAATTTTTTTCCTTTAATTTTCAATTTTCGTTCACAAAAATTAACCTTAATTTCAGCATTACTTGTAAACATAATATATTCGAAATGAAATGCATTTCGTTTTTCGGTTGAATATTCGCTTGCTGAACGTGTGTTCTGCAATCATTACTTTGCATCGCATTTCGCCTGAGTCAAAATGAACTTAATTTCATTTTCCATATTTTTGTACGGCACAGATAACAAACATGAAAATGGTTCAAAATGCGATTGCATTGAACACGATACATTTTGCGATGAAAAGTAGGTGTTTTACGCTCACCATTCGTGTTCAACAACAGTATAAGATCTAAAGTAAACTTTGCATTACATTTTATTTTATAAATCATTTTTAATAAAGTATAGAAAATCGTGTGAAAACGAAGTAAAACATTCAACTCAACTGTACACAAGTATCCATATTTAGAATGTTGAATGTTCACTGATTTACTCTGAATTATCAAAATAGTGCACTCGAGAAACAATTCATCCAAATATGGTTTTTTTAAAATATGCAATTGGTTACAGAAAGAGTAATATTTCAAGCAAATTTTAATAACAAGAAACGATCAATCACAATTTTCCCAGTCATTTTATACTCTCGCAGATAAATCACAACAACAACATGTTGTATCTTTTGCTTGCTTTTCACATTTTAGTTTCGTTCGACTGATGATAAGTTTAGTTCCCATGTTGTTCATGAACGCAAAACAAATCAATGCATTGTTTTTAAAAGTAAACATTGATTGACATTGAAGAGTGAAGCGAACAGTGGGTCCAATGTTTACCAAACCTCTTTGTTTTTTGTACAATGTATTGAAAAAAGTGTCAAAACATTTAATTAAGCAAATAATGATTACCAACGATTTTTTTCTCTTTTGATTATTATTATATTTGAAACGCAATAAAAATGCGTAATGTAAACGTGTACGCAATAATTGCGGACAAATTCATTGTTATGATTTACGAGTATGATTTGAATAATAAACAGTTTGTGAGTTATGAGCTGCATGTTTGTTAGTAACACAAAACTTTGTGCTTTTCAAGTTACTTAACATACGCTTACTTACGCAACTCACGCAAAATGATTGTTGTGTTCTCTGAAGAATTGTGCTTCATAATAATAATTTCATTCATTCTTCGCATTTTTTCTATTTTGTTATTTTCACACAAAACATGCAAAAAGACACATTATTTTTGTGTCAAATTTGAAAAAGCGGCGAAGTGTTTGTTTGCAAACACACTTCCTTGACATTATTTATTAATTACGATTTCTATAGAAATATTATTGTTGAAAAAATCGATTGAGAAAACATTCAACAAAAGCATTTAAAGCCAACATTTCAACGTTTCAATTCACTTCGAATTGAAGTCAATGTTAAACTGCTTTTATTTAAATTGTTTACATTATTATTATTTATTATACTTTTATTCATTATAATTAAAAAATTAAAAATTTCATATTTTGCAGCCATTCACTTCATCTTCGAGTAACTACTGTGCAACTAATTACTTGCATAATTAACGGTTTCTTTCGACTCATTAATAAATTCATACCTTTAAGAGATAGAAAGAGATTACGTTTGAAATACGGATGTTTTGCGGTTCGATTTCACTGTTTTTCAAAAGCTGGTTTTTTCTCTTTACCTTTAGCAACACAGCAATATATAATAAGTTGTAAAGATTCAATTAAATAACAAACACATCGACAACTGAAAACCACAAAATAGTATAAGTTGCGAATCAAGAAACCGTAGATCTTACAACACTTATAACAATCACTAAACTTGTGCAACTTCTGTTCGTTAGAATTAAAACACAATTTCGCTGAGTTCACCAATATTCATTCACAGTCACGTGAAGCTGCAGGTTATTGCATTTGAAATATTTGAAAATTAATATGAGCGAATTAAGTGAATTGCTGAATAAATGAGATGTTTGACAGCAAATAACACTGAATTGTGACATTCATAAATCAAAAAAAGTATGTTTTTATGGAACTTTCACGCGTAAATGTCTACAAAATAGCAATAATGTATCATAATATGTTCTAATGCATCATAATGTGTCCTAATGTCTCATAATGTTTCGCAAATTTTATTCATTGCACAACAAGACGCCTATTGCGAATAGTAAACTAATCGTGTGAATCTCGAACAAAAAAGCGTGTTCTTCTTTTACTCTTGAAAATAACGCGAAACTTTTTGTAGAAAAATGTCATTTTCGGATGTCATTAAGCATAATGCTTATTTTTTAATCGTAGTGTTGTAACGATGCGAGTAATGCCTGTGAATTCGTTACGCGTTGTGTAACACAACATGTTGCATGCATCGCCTGAATACTAGTTTCTTAAATGGCAATCTTTGCCTACTAAAACGTTTCACTGTAAATACAGTTACCTTAAAATTCACTGGAAATGCGTTTACATTCATGTTGCGTGTTACTTGTATTCAATAACAGTAACTGCGAATCTGCCTGAATCCGACAGATCCGTATCCGGGATTTCGAAATATTTCTATTTTTGCACAACCTCTACACATATCGAGCGAAAATCTGAGCAACAAAAACATTTTATGTTTGTTTTTCATTTAAGAAGCAAAAAGAAAACGCTGATAGTAAAAGTGATATTCCAAATATAAATAATATTTTTATTCGATGCGATTTCACACCAATTTTGTTCGCGAAAATGAAATGTAAACAATGTATTTATAGCAGGCGAAGAGTCAACGCTTTTTGTAATTTATTAATAACCGAGCAATATGAATGTTCACGTATTCACTGAAATGGATGTGTAATATCAGTAAAAGGAATCGTTGATTGCTGAGCATTACTTTTATTGCATTAAACTAAAAGGAATCAATGAACCATCGATTATAATGAGAACTGCTGCACTGTTGTTACATAACTGCAATAAGCAATGAATGAATTCAGAAAGCAGGCTTTGTTATTATGTCTTCGAAATGAGTGTTCACACAGAATATTGTTCCGAATTACGATTCAATTGCTTTTCACTAAATTTTATTGCTCTTTCAGCAATCGTTTAATTTGTGATTGTGATGCTTTCGCCACAAATATAAATTAATTTAATTGAATCTCATTTTGAAGAGAAAAATTACCTGGAAATGCTTGTAATCGGAAATGATTCACAAGAATTCAAATAATTGGTTAAATTTTTGACAAAATTAGTTTTCATTTTTTAGCGAAGATTGCATGCATTGAACGCTTCTTAAAGCGATAAGAAGTAATGAATGATTTCATTCAAAAAGTCATTTCCTTGAGATTAAATTTTAAGAAAATCAATCACTGAATATGTTTTTCGTTAATTCTATTCATTTCGCAAAACAGCAGTATTTGAAAACATAATCAATGCTACATTTAATCAGTTAAATATTGCCGAATTCAGAAACTCAACTTTTCGCAGACTGTTTTGGTTTCCGAAATCTGCTGAATATCTAAACCGTAAAAGCGATTCAAAATTCGATGATTGATTGAGAGGCTTTCGAATCGAATTCAAAATTCAAACTTCAAGCAACTGTTGTCGTAATTAACGTTCAATTGAAACAAGAAA
>NCKV01001280.1:0-10872 GCA_003675905.2 Leptotrombidium deliense
AAAAGCATATAAAAAGCTAAATACAACTTCAAAAGCTAACCTGGACTCGTAGTGTTTGATGACCACGGATCCATAGCAGCGGGCGATGTTGATTTTGGACTCGCCTGCCAAGGGTCGTTCGATGCTACTGGTGCTCCCCACGGATCATTTTTCGGCGTTACGCTTTGCGGCGAAACAGACCACGGATCATTTGAAGCGCCTTTGTTATTGTTTTGGAATAAATCCTGTTCACCATTTAGAACTGGTGACCACGGATCTGATGGCTTGGCAGTAGCGCCCATATTCAAAGATAGCAAATCATCCATTGCAGACTGTTTCTCTCGTGTCGTTGGCTTCGCATTCTTCTGACTCTCGTTAAGTGCCAGTTGTAACCTAAGATCGTCATTCTTGCGTTGTCGTTCCTCCTGTTCAGCCTCTTCTTTGCTCATCGCGAGCGCTAATTGCAATTGCAGTTCTTCTTCACCAATTGTTTGCGGACGTGCGTTTTCCAATTCTGACGCCACACTATTTTTTAATTGTAAATCCATCGCTGAGGACAGCGACTCGTGATAACTCGCGGACGTTTTCGGTAGAGTTTCCGCACTCGGGCTGTTACTCATATATGAGACCGATTGCGCAAATCGTTCTTTTGCTTTTAAGGCTCGCGATCTTTCCAAACGTAATTTCTCGTCGTCTTTTAGTAGTTGCACAAGACTTTTCGATTTTTCGCGAACATTCATTCCCTGGTCTTTGTTCTCTTCGATGTATTGGAAGTCTTTCAATGTTTGGATTGCGAAGATATTCTCTTTGCATTGTTGCGCTACTTTTTCGGATCCAGTTTTAATTAAATATTCGAGTAATACGAGCGCTTTATAAACATGTCTCCAATTTTTGCCGTGATCGTTGAGTCTTTTCCATATCATTTGCATTATTTCTGAAAACGCAACTACATTATACGTTAAATCAGCGATTTCAGTCATCAATGTGCTCGATGGACCCCATGGATCGTTTGAAGTCGCTTCTCGAACCTTAACCTGTGCTTCTGAATAATTTTTAACCACATTTTTAACGTTCCGTTGAATTCCACGAACATTCATCATTATTGTAGAGTTCAACCGAAGCTACGCTTCTTGTTCTCCGAAAACTAAAAGAAAGGGAAAAATGGATGAAACAATTGCGTACAATCTTGACGAGTTACACAAATAAACCTTGAAATATTTGCTCGCTATAAATGAAATGCAAGCATGTACTTTATTCAGCATTGCTTTTGTGAATAACAAAGACAAGAAGCAGCGATAGAGGCGACTGTCGAGTTTCGGATGCAATTCGTTATCGATAAAAGAATGAATGACGTCTCGAAATGCGAAACGGAGTTGTTAAAGACAGACTGGCATTCATTCAAACGATTACAGTGAAGACGTATGAAAATAGGGTATCAATGGCCAACGTACCTGTAAACGGGTCGCGATTCGCGAGTAAACTTTATATTCGATAAATATAATTAAAATGAAAGTGTAAAATTAGCCAAAAACAGTGAAAAAGTGAACGTTATTTGACATCCATTCGACAACAGTAACTGTAAACTTTGGGGATTATTGCTAAATTGCATTCAAGTACTCACATTACACGTCACACTGGTTACGCAACGCGACGTTCATTCATTCATTTAAAAGTAATTCGAAAATATTGCAATGCGTTCACAAATCTCATTACATGCGATTATTTGCTCTAATTTCTGGTCAATAAATTAAACCTGAAAACTGTTTAACGAGAACGCACAGCAAATCAATCGTTCAAATCGATTTTACTGATCTCAACAAAAATCAATTTATTTAAGTAATCGATAATAAAAGTTGCCGCTTTGAATTAATTTCGATTGAATTGGAAAAAAATATTGAACGCACGGGAAACACAAAACGCCTCTTCGCAAGCAAATCGATGTTGATTCACACTATTTCCGAATTAAAAGTTCACACACACTGAACACTTACAGCACTCGCTGCAGCACACAACGTCACGTCTCGCAGTGAATTCCCATAAACGCAGTCAACAGCCAAAATGCAAAAAACAACGTATTCACTGTTGAATCAGTTGAAACAAAGAATAATCGCAAACATGCATTGTGCTTGTAATTCACAACAATTTGTGACACATTTCACTCTTACCTCAACTGTGATTTTTGAATCAATCAATTAAATTATTGATATTATTTTAACTTTACAATGAATATTGAATTTGAGTGGATTTTTGTAATTGAACACAACGCGTAAAATGTAAACGTATTGTGTGACACACGAATAATTTTGTTAATTTGTTCGTAGAAGTTTGCTATAATTGAGACGTTTTTGCGAATTTCTGTGTTAATCATTTTAATTACTTAACATCAGATGACTGACAACTTTTAATTGATTCTATTCAATTGCATAACTCGTGAAACAACTCAACTCAACACGTCACAATGTTCGCATAATATATTTTCAATTCCTAAACAAACTCAAATTTTCGAGTTCAAAAGTTTGCAGTTATGTATGTGAACTTTTAGTTTTGTATTTTGATTAAAACTATTTTTAATTAAGCAAAAAAATGAATTTCTCACACTTACCGTTCATTCCCATGTGTGTCCAAAATACCTGTTTGCAACGCGAAACGTATGAATCTAAGAAGTTTACAGTCAGATTTACGTATTCCTTTTACGTTCGTCTTTGTTTTCGAAAAGTACGTCGAAGTACACATTAGGAAGTGCGACGCTAAACTTCGAAAAGTTTAGCGTCTAAATAGACGCGAAATTATCAAACGACCCTTTGATTCAATGCGGTTCACTGTTGAAAACGGTCGTCTTTAATTTGTCTTCAAATATTTGTGGAACATTCGCGGAACATTTGTTAGCTCGCTGGAATTACAATGGGGCCAAAGAACGGCAAGAAAGACGTCCGCATTCTGTTGGTTGGCGATCGTAAGTTTTTTTACGAACAGCTGATCTCTAAAATGTGACCGTTCGTTTATTTGTGTTCAGCCGGTGTCGGGAAAACTTCTCTAATTTACACTTTAGTTAGTGAAGAATTTTCAGAAGAAGTGCCATCGAAAGCGGAGGAAATAACGATACCTCCGGACGTAACTCCTGAAAAGGTTACAACTCAAATTGTCGACTTTTCAGGTTCGTGAGTTACAATTGTTCACGGTTTCATTTTTAATTCGCGTGTGTAGCTCAAGAACAAGAACACAATAGTTTAATACAAGAAATTCATAAAGCAAATGTAATTTGCGTTGTTTATGCAGTGGATGATGACGATACTATCGACAAGGTTTGCAAACACGTTTGTTATTGTTTTAATGTGTACATGATAACAATTTTAAGATTACAACTTTTTGGCTGCCATTGATCCGCGAACAACTCGGTGAGGAACACAATAAACCGATTGTTTTGGTCGGCAATAAGATCGATTTGGTTGAGTACAGTTCTTTGGAATTGATTTTACCGATTATGAATCAATTTCCAGAAGTTGAGACATGTGTCGAGGTCAGCAAAGATAAAATGCAATTTCTCTTCATACTAACATTTTTACATTCAATTACAGTGCTCAGCGAAATCGTTGAAAAATATATCAGAATTATTTTATTACGCACAAAAAGCAGTGCTTCATCCAACCTCACCTTTATATTCCTCCGAAGACAGGGATTTAACTGACAAATGTAAACGCGCTTTGTCTCGAATATTTCGTCTTTGTGACATCGATAATGACGGCATTTTGAACGACGCTGAATTGAATAGATTCCAGAAGCGATGCTTCAATAGTCCATTGCAGCCTCAAGCGTTGGATGACGTGAAAAATATCGTTAAAAGAAGTATTCCAGATGGAGTTTTCGATGAGGGTCTGACTTTAAGTGGTTTCTTGTTTCTGCACACGTTGTTCATTCAAAGAGGAAGACACGAAACAACGTGGACTGTGTTACGCAAATTCGGGTACAACGATCACGTTGAATTAGGAGAAGAGTACTTATCTCCGAAATTAGAAGTTCCTTACGGATGCAGTACTGAATTGACGTTATTAGGATATCGATTTCTGACAAATCTCTTCGAACGTTTCGATTCAAATAAAGACGGCGCTTTATCGTACACTGATTTGCAAAGCATGTTCAATGTTTGCCCGTCAATTCCAGTTTGGTTTCAAAAAGAAGTTATTTCGAATACGGTTAATGTCAATCAAAAAGGATATATTACTTTGAACGGATTTTTGGCTCTTTGGACGTAAGTCGAGCAGCAAAGTGTCTTAAAGTGCAATGCAAGTTATTTACAGATTAATGACTGCTGTTGACGTGAAACGAGCGATGGAATATCTCGCATATTTAGGATACGTCGTGCCTCCGGAAGAAAATCAATTGACTGCTATTTTCGGTATTTGAAAATAATTGCAATTTAAACAATTAAACAATTTTTAATTGTTTGTTACTTTCATTTATATTTCAGTGACCCGTGATAAGCGAATTGATTTACAACAGCGACAAACGAATCGGAAAGTATTTATATGTCATGTAATTGGACCAAAAGGAGCTGGAAAGTCATCGTTTATCAAAGGGCTGCTCGAACGAACATTGGATGACCAGCGAGCACATAATTTCCATGAGAACACTTTAACACCCAATTACGCAGTAAACACGACACAGATTTATGGACAAGACAAATATTTGATTGTAAGCATCACGAATGCAAACCAAGCGTGAAATTAAAATTGTTTACTTTTGAACTTTAGATGAGAGAAGTGGACATATTGTCGTTAAGTGACAAACTTACGGAACCAGAACTGATGTGTGATGTAGTTTGTTTGATGTACGATACAACTGATCCTCATTCGTTTGAATACATTGCGAGAATATATTTGGTAAGTTTTTAATTGTTACTCTAATCCTTTCACTGTTTTTAAAATAATTATTATTGTGTTAATTTTAGAAACATTTTATGGACTGTAAACTGCCAGTTTTAATGGTTTCTGCAAAATGCGACGAACCGTGTGTACCTCAACAATACGTTTATCAACCGGACAATTTTTGTTCGAAATATAAACTTCCGAAACCGATTTCGTTTACAATAAATGAAAATAAAGTTACACAAGAGGTGTACGTTAAATTAACCACAATGGCTGCTTATCCAAATTTGAGACGTTTGGTTCACGCATTAATGATGCGACCGTCGTCATCTTGGGTTACTAATCACCTCAGGTAACAGTCGTTCAAACAATCGTAATTTATGTTTATGGCTTTTTTGTGTAATTTTTAGTTCTTTGCAAAATGTTTTAATGAATGACTCGAGGACATTATTAAAAACTGGTATCGGTTTAGCGACCATAGCAATCGTCGGTATTTTTATTGTGAAATTAATGCGATTGCAATCAACGAACAGGTAAATAAACGACATTTACTTTTACTTTACACGTTTAATGACAAAATAACAAATTGTGACAAGTTTCAGTGTCACCTGTAGTTTACAAATTGTCAATGACGAAACATTCATACTAGTCATTAATTACTTGTCTCCTGTTTTCTGTTACAGATGAGTGCGTTCGACACGTTAGTGTTTGCGTAATAATAAATATGTGTGTTCGTCTCGGAAATGCAAAAAGTGTTAGCGAAGAAGAATTCATTGAAAATCACTTGTTTTTGTGGCGAATATTAGAAGCGAAGACATGCGACATATATTCTCTTATTACTTCAGTTGTTTTTAATCAGCGATTCAGTTTAAATAGTGGAGCATAATAAAAGACACACACATATAACAAAAACACAGCGATTCAATAGTAGTATGAAAACGAAAATGGACTTTCAAAGTGAAGAAGCAACTAACTGTAAACAACCAGTTTGACCGCAAATTGTAAACTTTCTTTCGTTTTTATGCAAACAAAACATTTGCAAAATTAAAATGGAAAGCAAAAGTTTTGCAAAAGTATTGCTTTTTTGAAAATCAGAAGTAAAAAGGAAAAAGTGATTTTCGGAGTGTAAATAAAGGTTAAACAAGAAAAATGGTGCAAATGTGTGTTGTAAATTAGTGTAAATTTTCGTTTGTAGGTCGAGAATAATTTTTGATTAACTCTTTGGTTTCCCGAAAATTGATTTTTAAATAGAATTCGCAATGAGAGTGAAAAGAGTATGTATGTATTTCGCGACTGACATAAATAACATTATGTGTGTGTGTGTGTGTTGCTTTTGCATTCTTTATGAAACGAGGCATACATTTATATATTTGGAGCAGAAACAGTTGTAAAGCACAGCACAAGCACAAGCACACAGCATAGACCGCCGTTTTCATTGAATTTCAGTGAAACACTAATATTTGACATACAAACAAAAGTGAAAGTGTGTTACAGTCAATTGTCGCTTATTAATTATAGAAATGAGACGAGAAATTTGTGCTCTTAAATTTAGCTGCTTTTGATTTACGAAATCGCAACAAAAAGAAACGCATTGCATTGCTTCACACTTTATCGCACTTTTTACTTATTTGCTCGAAATACGAAAAACTGTACGCAATGCAAGCGTACAGTCGCAAAGAGAATATATAGTGCACATAATAAAAGTGATGTGCTTTTTGCAGTGCTTCGATTCAAGGTTGCTAGAAAACGCATTCATTCGCATTCGCTAAAACCGTGCTTTGCTGCTTCGATCGAAATATGAAATTATTATTGTCATCCACTTTCAAGCAGAAAGCAAAAGCACAAAATTGCTTCATTTATGAATTGTTTCATTTTCATTTCACTTTTTACATCGTCGCTTGCATTCATTATAAATGCGATGTATTCGTTTTTGCGACGTAAAGATGTGTCGTGTTGTATGCATGTGACATTGAAGTATACAAGTGATAAAAAATATTTAGCGAACAATTTGCGAATTGTGTGTAATTAATTCAATGAATTGCACTTTTTCGCATCGAAACGGATGCTTACAGCGTTCATTCGAAACGAAAATTTCAAATTCAATTTCAATTGAAAAAAACAAACACACACACAATTCTTTTTATGTATTCATTCACTCATCAATTATTAATTAACAGTGAATACACACAAACAAAAAGACCACAAGTGCATAGCCATTAATTAATCATAAATGCGTGTGTGTATGTTGTGTGTCGGTGTAAGTATGTTGAAATAACGCAGTCCGTTTTTGTTCTCAAGTCAACAAGCGATTATTATTCGCGTTTTTAGAACTGTTCTTATTTTCGATATGACATAAAACTGATATTTTTGATGTCAATGCGAGAAACAGTTTGTTCGTCAATCGATGAATGCAATCAATGCGATTGTTATTAAAATTGATCGACCGTTTCATTAGAACATTGAACATTCTGCTTTCGCTTTGCAATGTGTCACAATCACCAACGCAAATCATGACAGCACAAAAATGTGTGTGTGTATGTATGAGTGAAATGTTTGCAAACATGCTACAACATTTTGCATTTGCAATGGACGTACAAGTGATGAATAAACAGTTTTTCTCGAAACACTTCAAAAGTGATGCTAAACATTGAATAAACACTTTTTTCGAAAACACACATAATTCGTGTTAAAAAGTGATGAAATGAAATAATAACGCAGCACTTTTTCATATTACATGCTGAACATTGTTCAATGTATTGTTTTACACAATCGAATGAATATTTGCCAATTTTCAATTGTTTTCACACTCACTTCGTGTATGTTTTAATTTGTAAAAAAGTGATTTCGAAATTTCGAATTTCGAGAAAAACTATTCATTTTCGTTCTTGTCGAATGTGTACACAAGTGAAAGTGTTTTAATTGTCAGTGTACAAAGAGAAAACACTTATTTTTAACGCATCTTTTTTGGCACTTTTTGCTTGTCGACGAAAATAAAAATTGTTGCGCTTCGCACATTCGACGTTATGCTTTTTGTGCAAATATACATTTTGTGTGTTCTGAACATTCGCTGAGAAAGTGAACAACGAAACATGTAGCACACACAACGAACGTCATTGCATTCGTTGCTTCTTTTATCAGTGACAAAAGAAGTGAAACAACAAATAATCGCAACTCTTTTGCACGCAATTAATAATGCGAAGATTGGCGAAGAAATAAAAAAAGAGTAAAAACGATTTGAAGTGCTGTGAAAAGAGATATTGTATACAGTAACAGTATTGTAAACTCAATGTGTCGTCATTATTACCATTATCGTCAGTTTTTAATTGCATTCTCGACAAACATTCGCCGAATTGAATTGATTGCCAAATGCAAACAAAATGCGACTCGCATATCCGAGCGAACACTTTACGCACTTATAAATACGTACATATATATCACTATTTATGTTTAGCATGATAAGTGATTCGAATCGATACATATTTAAGCGAATATCGGACACTCAAAGCGGTGTAAAAAGCGCGTTGTTGTTTTCATTCGGTGACCGCAGTCGCAACGATTGATCGCAGTATGACGTTCAATGACGCAAAAGTGACGTGAATGGCAACTGTATTCTTGCGCTCATAGCGAACTTAAGCAAACGAGGCGTGTCTATGTATGCAAGGCGTGCTATAAGTGACCCAGTTTTGCGGCACTGGTTTCGCTGCGCGGAGGAGTTTGAGAACATTTGCAGTGCTGCGGTCGCGAATAAACGGTGAAACGTAGGCGCGATCCGCGAAACGTTCAACATTTCAGGTGTGAGTCGCGTGCAGTGCGAATCGCGGATTCGAAACCAGCTCATTTCGAGTGCTTTACTGCCAGTTCAGATCGAGTCTCAGTGTGCCGATCGACGATTTGCATTTACTTCGCAAATGTAAAAGCGTGAAGAACAGCCGAGAATCATCGGTGCACGACCAGCGGACCATTGGCGATCAAAGCGAACATTGCTTAATTTAGCAACATCATCAATAAGGACACAAGCAACGTATTTGCGAACTGTGAGTTGACGTTTTGAGAAACGCAAATCGCAGCGATCGTATCGACAGTTTTGATTGTCCGTTTAAATTTGCGTGTTTTTGCGGTGTCCGCTGTGGAAGCAAAGTGATCGGCAGACGCGATGCACGTCGAAATTCAAGTGGCGCTGAACTTTTTGATCTCTTTTCTGTACAACAAACTTCCTCGAAGACGAGTGAATCAATTCGGCGAGGAACTTGAGCATGCATTGAAAATGAAGTTCGAGGGACACTGGTATCCTGATAAACCGTACAAAGGCTCTGCGTTTCGCTGCCTGAAGACAACGCCGCCATTGGATCCAGTGTTCGAAGTGGCAGCTAGAGAAGCAGGCATGGAACTGGCCGACATTCAAGACAACTTGGTTCCTGATCTCAGCATTTGGATCGATCCGGGCGAAGTGTCGTATCGAATGAGCGAAAAAGGTCCTGTTAAGATTCTATACTCGGAAATGGATCGCTGCTTCGACCAGGAGAACAACTCGGAACGCGAAGTAACGCGAACGTTTAATCCAGAAGCGCAGTGTTTCAAGCCGGTCGACACGATGTCAACACTTTTCGGCTCTCTGTCGATGTCTGTCGGCAACAACAGTCCGACGAGTCCGTTCCGCGCTTCACCGCCGCCGTTTAAAGGATGCAACTCGGCTCCCGCGGGTTTCACGAAATCGTCGAATCCGACGTTCACAACAGCGAGTTTCGCGCAAACCAAATTTGGATCGACTAAGTTGAAAACGAATGGCAAACGCTCTCATCGTATGTCGCCGACCGAGTTTAGCAATTACATCAAACAGCGCGAGATGCTGCAGCAGCAGGCGCAGCAAACGCTCGAATTTTTCTTGCTGCGTTCGCAGGAGAACGCGATTAACGATCCTTTTTGTACAGACGACATCCACTGTCATTGAATTTCTCGTTGATTTTCTCCATTTGTTAAAAACACACACACACACATATACACAAGTACACAGAAATAAACAAAACACCGAAACACACACAGAGACAGACAAACAAACAACAAACTACAAATTGAACAGATTTAAAAAATTTAATTTATTACTGAATTGATTGCTGCTAAATTCGGTGACGGCAAACAGTGAGAGCGAACCGTCATGTCATGTTTACAAGCGAGACATGAAGTGAAGAAAACAAATAAGATACAAAACATTTTAAGCAACATTTTACAGATCACATCAGATCTTTATTCTCGGTCCTAAAACAACCTCAGTTTTGCAAAAACAAATACAAATACAAACCAAACAAAGGATACTCGCTTTTAATCTTTGAATATCGAATTCGTCGATTATTGATGAAGATGATGATGATGATAAAAATAATTGATAATTTTTAGTGTCTGTGATGTACGGCACAATAGTTTACACAGTCGTTGTCGCTGTCTTTAAATGTTTTCGTTTTTCTATACTTTTTCATTGAGATAAGAAAACAGACAAAAAACGTGTTAAATATTTGAAAAATGGAATTCTTATATTTAATTATAACGCCCATTTGAATAATAATAATAATTATAATTAATTAATAACAATAATTGATTGATTAATTATAAGAAAAATGTTAATAATTGTTGTGAAAAACAGAAACACAAAAATTGAGAAATGAGAAGAAGTGATCAAAAGTGAGAAAAATACACTAAACATGAACATTTTACACAACGACACACAACAGAGGAAAACATTTGACAATTGTAAATTTTAACGAGAAAAGAAAAAAATATCTTTTTTATTCTCATATCCAATGTTATTACTGTTTAAACAGAAGCAAATTGATGAAAGGTTGTATTATGATGAATAGTTATTTAATTATTACGACGTTAATTCGTTTCTCTAACTTTTTTATATTTAAACGAAATACAAGAGTTTAATTAATTACTACCGAAACATACACACATACACACACACACATACATTACACGTACACATTACAAATACACATACACATACATACACACATTGAAGAACATTGATTAAGATTGA
>NCKV01001281.1:0-10873 GCA_003675905.2 Leptotrombidium deliense
TTCCAGATGTCAGTTTGGGTCCCAGAATGTGTGGAACCCTCAGATGATAATGAAGAACAACATGTCATACATTTATAATATTCAATTTGCGGTGAATTTCGTGAAACACGAGAAACATTATAAATTCATTGACTTTAAATAATGAGCACGTATTTCGGTTTGTTTGTGTTTGTATTTTTAAACAGCACTTTCTCGGAACGCGTTTAACGCAAATGTGTGTGATTAAAGTAAACTAGTGTGTAGTATTAAAAGAAAGGCATAGTAATGTGAAGAAGATAATAACGTGTTAAGCGGGACAGTTATTTAAAAATCGACATTACCTGCAGAGTTGACAAATGAATTGCCGCAATGACACTAATTTGACTTAAATCGGTAGCCGACGAAAATATCCTCACGTCGTTATCCTTCATGAAGTACTGAAACAATAAAATTAGGTAAACAAACTTTGTGAGGAAAGTATATTTGACGTTCACTCACCATCACCATTCTGACTAAGACAAATCCTCCGCTGGCGACTATATCCACCGCTGCGAATACGGCCAACAATAGTATTGTCTTTAGAGATACATCTTTCTAATTAGTAAACAAATTTTTAAATTAAAAAATATTTTGTGTCTGTCAATTACAAAATAACATTCAAATGCAATGTTTTTGGAATACATTTAATCACTTGTTACAACAGTGTCAAGCGTTGACGTGACGAAGTGTCGACACAATGTTTTGAATATTTCTATTTTACAACATCATTTAATAAGCATAAAATTTAATTGATATTTAAAAACGGAAATTAATGTTTCCATAACTTTTGCGTTAAAATGTTTGCAAGCAAAAAATTAAAATTCAGTGTTGTTATCAGGTCACAAACAGACGTAAAAGTAACTGAATTAACAGCGTTTGTGACAGAAATCGTCAATAAATCAGAGACTTAATATCTTTTTGACATTTCTACAGCTGCGAGACTCTTAAAGAACAAAATTACGTTATCTCGTCAAGCAGATTTAAAGTTAAGTAATGTAATGTAATGTAAAGAGTATTAAATCTTTAAATATCCGCACAAAGTTATTTGTGTATTTTTTCAATAAGACGCAATTATTTTTATATGAAATAGAAATTTTTGCAGTCAGTCGTGTATTGTTTAGAAACCGTAAATTGTGGGTTAACAGGTTTCACACAAATCTATTCATTTACAAAATACGTGAACACAAAAACATCCTATTTTGTATTACAAATGAATTCAAATTTTTGAGGCGAAATGAATCGTGAGTTTAAGGTGTTTCTAAGTAATATTATACGAAAGCAGAACGAAAGTAAAAATTTGCGAAACAAGCGTAAATGAAAAACGTTTCTATTTTAATCGCGATAAATCTTCATTTACTTTCCCTGTTGAATTGCATATTTTTTAAATAATCGTTTCGCGATCAAACATTTACAAGTAAACCTCGTGTTTCGCGGTTTACCTTAAAATGTTATTTTTAAATTGAAACCTAACTTTTCAACGTTTATCTTTCGTCTAAATTTTATTCACTCAATTTTTGAAATCAATGAATGAAATCAAAACATTTTTCATAAGTTCAAATCATATAAAAATCTTTTTTTGGCCTTAAAATGAGATACAATTATTGAACATATAATTTTTTACTTAGAACTCAGTATTTTTTGTTTCTTATTGTAAATCAATCATGAACATCTCGAAAGCGTTGAGTTATTGAGCAAAAAACGGTTCGTTTAACAACTCTTCTGTCCAATTGTCGACCGAATTGCGCACTTTTTGCATGTTGTGTGCATTTTGTATACAGGAAGAATAAAACTTTTATAGCTCATTTAGCTTGCAGAGTGCATCGTTTGCAATTAATCAAAGCAAAGAAAAACAGGCTAAATAGTAGTCGATATAGATATAATTAAAAGATTCTAGAACTCACCATATTTTTTCTATTCTTTAAAACGAAAGCCATCCAACCCCAGCTAATTATGTAGATAGTGACAAATGAAACACTAAGGAAGAGTATCGTTCTCGAAGACCAAATTTCGACTTTTGTGACAATTGAAAAAAATATAATAAATGAAAAAACAGAATGAGGATTGAATCATTACCTATCAGAGCATCAATATCTTCTCGAACGCGGTCGATTTCCGCCAATTCGGCTTTGGTTCGTGATTTCGAATTTTGTTCTTCGTTTGCTAATTTATATCCTTTTTGAAGCCATTGTGTGGACAGTAAATGCAAGAAATCAGCTTCATCATTGACACTATGTAATCTGAGTGACAAATATATTAAACCTAAAACTGTGAACGCTTGAAAGTGAGAGAACGCGTCCCATTGCAAAAAGCACTGACAATTTTTAGTCATTGTTATGAGAAAAACAATTTGTCTGTTTATAGTCACATAACTTTAAATAATGATAATCGACACAAATTTAAACGTTTACGCATTTGACACTTGAATTAAGTTTGGCTAGCAATGAGTACATTTTGGTGAACAAGAATCGCGACGTTTGAGGTGCAACTAAACGCGACCCTTTAGTGAACAGCAGAATTCAAGTGAACACGTTATTTGAGGAGAGCGATGCGAGGAACTTTTCGCAGAGGCAACATTCGCATCACTCGACTCGCTAAACGAAGTCAATTCAACGTCTTTCGTTTAATTTGACTGCATTCACTTTTTTAAAGGCGTTCCTTTGCACTTGAAACCAGTACGTTAAATTATGCACGGACTGCGTGTACTTTGTTCACCCGACGTCCGCACAAACAGCTGATCGCAGTGTTCGCATTCGGCGAACACAAAGTAAAATTTCGAAAATCCGCATTTCGATACCAATGAACGTTTATCAAAGACTGGTTCTTAATTGCACCGCATTTGAGGACAAGTTACATTCAAGAAATTCAAGCTGAAATTAATCCAATTCCTGTATATATAATCGAACCATCAGACGTTCAGGCACTTTTCTTTTTCTTTTGTGTTACATTTTCATTTCCATAAATTGTTAGTAACGTTTAGCGAGCGCAATTAAACTCGCTATCAGCTCGTAAATGTATTTTAAATGAATTGGACCAACTATACCACAATTATTATTCAATTTGCATCTTTTCACATCATCTACTGTTTCGGTTTCATTATCGTTCTCGTTTCGTGACACAAAAAACAATCTTATCTAAATCACACTTTTATCGTTTTGGCATTCGATGTACTTACATCATTTATGCGCATCCTTATGTATTTCATGTAAACTTCACTTGTAAATATTGTTTTCATCGAAATGTCTACAACTTTATCATCAAATCAGTATATTTGTAGTAAGTAGAATGTTTGCATTTCAATTTTAATTGAAAAGCCAAAGATTTGATTGTTTGTTTACAAAATTTTGTATTTGTATTTGTATTTCTCTCTTTCATTACTTTCATAAATTGAAAATCACTTTTTCTGAAGCACAAATAGAAATTGTCACACAAAACCAAAATATGCTTCTCATTAACAAATATAAATTGTGGTGAAAATTTTTCTCATGAGAATTTATTTTGAATTGAACTTTCAAATTTTTATAGAAATTTATTTTATAGTTCATAGTTATTCAAAGCATTGCGTAATAATATTTTATATTAGACCACTTTTTCATAACGAAATGGAGTATAATAAATGCAGCGCTGATTGCTTAGCATTTTATGCTTGAATTTGTTGAAACTGTGTTTCATGGAAATACTGGAAGTCAATCTGATAAGAGACAACTATTCTTAATTAAAGTTGCAAAATATTTTAATTTTTGAATATTTTTTTCACACAACTGTGCAATTATGTATTTTTTTCGGTGACCAATTTAACCATTCCTTAAAAAGTGTAAAAACGGTTGACACATTCGCAAAACGAAATGATGGATAAATGAACAGATTTCATGGTTCATGGTTCAACGAAAATCATTGATAATTCAAATAACTTCACGTGAATGTTGCATAAACATGTATATGTAAGTATAATTCAGTATCTATAACATTTACGTGATCATCAACTCAGAGAATATTTAACTTTTAATTCATTTCTTAAATTACGCTGAATTTTCATAAGATCACTGATTACATTATTTAGAGTTTGCAATTATTTTAAACTAGATGACTTAACTTTAACGAGATTCACCTAAAAAATTAGATTCTAATAGATGAATTTTTATTCAAATGTATTCGTCAATGTCAATAATTTATTAAGACATCTTAAATACTGTGTACTTTGTTACTTCTATGTTCAAATTTCATTCGTTTAAAGGATCGTGAAATGAAGCTTTTTCTTAACGAAGCTTACTTCAAAATTCAGTTAGAAATGAAGTACTAATTCATGGTGAAGTGTATCTAATTCGTGCAACTTGTAAAGTTGTAATTATTTTAACAAGTATCAGAATTGCAAAGCATTTATAATTTTAAATCAATAGGACTGAATGAGGTAGTTCGTTTTTATGCTCTATAATTATGTATTAAACATTGAATTGAACCTCGATGTCTTCTATAGTAGAAGAAATTGTGATTTCACACTTTTTTACTGTATCAATACTGTTACACAAATTACATTTTCTAGTTTGTATGTTAAGAAAGTACAGCATTACGGTTATAAAAAGATTAGTCGAGAAATCTAAATACATTTTAAACGATGCATGCTGCAAACAGCAAAATGTAGGCTTGATCAATGTGTGTTTGATGCTTAATACCAAATTGTCTTTTTTGCATTGTTTCCAATCAAAATCAAAACAAAAAATGAGTCATGCGGGAAGAAAAGAGATAAATACATGTTTGAACAATTGTTTGTTATTGATGGAATTATTTTTATTTCAGTTTTTGAAGATTCATTGATAAGAAAATCCTATCAAATGTATCAATTTTTAAGACTAAAAGTGAATAAATTTACATGAAATTGCAGTAAAACAAAGGGTTAAGTGGAAAGAAGAAAACGAAAAAACATTATTTGCTGCAAGCGAACTGTTACAAATATTGGAGAAATAATCAATTTGTCGACAACACACCTTGACTGAACACGTTACTCAAATTAATAATGCATTCACTCATTTTATTGTTAGCCGGAACAGCGATGAATTAATTCGCAATTATTGCTGTCTGCATTTTTAATTGCGTACATTATACGTATGGGTTGGGTCAATATTTATGTAATGTTAACCATTTTTGGTTCACACTTTTATTCAATGCGAATCGTTCATTTATTCAAAGTATGTTTAAGTGATTTACATCGAAACTCACACTTTGTACTTTTAATTGTTGTGGCTTATTTTTTCATGAAAATTTGGTAAACATTTGCACTGGGATGACTCTGGTGCAAATTGAATGAAAAACTGTAATTAAATTAAATTTTTCGAACGAATTGGAAATTTTTTTGAGTACATAGGTTTGGTTACTGTATTTAGGTTACTTTTGTCATATATTTAACAAATACATATGCGACACTTTTTATTGATTAATTATCAACATTCAGTTCTTTTTAGCGTTTCAAAACATGATACGAATGAACCATCTGCTGAGATACAAACTCACTATTTTCGCAATACTGGCCTAATAGATAAAATTTTAATTATCTCACCTGAATATTGTTCACAATTAATCTTCTTTAAAATAATTCTGTTTTCAAAAAAGAGTGCAAGCGATGACCGAGACCCGACTGTGGAGCGCGATACCGACATTTACAAGGGACACAAACAGTTCAAATGAACACTTTATTCTCCCATCCGAATTAACCGTGACGGCACTCTTTTTATACCTAAAACAGAGGAAGTGCATTTGCAAACGTCTGCAAACCTTGCTGTTGTGCAACACCAGCAAAATGATCATTCATCAATGAAAGGACACCTTAAAAATTGCCTTAATTTAATTTTATTAAACAATTTTAAAAGGAAAATAATTAGACAAGTGTAAAAGAGCGGTAAAATATCGTATGCAACTATAATAAAATCTGGTGAACCTAATTAAGTGACAATGGACGCTGAATTCCTTCAACGAATGAAACCCAACTCTTTATTTCGTATGATACACTTCTCATTAATTTCTATTTGTACAGAAGCATGTTAATAATAAATGTTAAGTCTAATCCACAATAATTGATGAATTTGTTTGTTCAAACACAATTTCGATATCATCATCCAAATCGTCCTGCATTTCTTCATCTGAAGAAGAGCTTGAATTTGCATCATCACGGTTCTCTTTATCGTCAGCCTCATCATCACTTTCCGAATCCATTTCACTGTCTTCTTCTTCATCTTCTTTTATTTCATCCATTAATTGGGTTTCTTTTTGTTCCGATTCTTCTGATTTATCGCCTTGGTTTTCAGCATTATCTTCTTGTTCAGCGTACTGTTTAATAATTGTCTCAGTATCTATTCTTGCCTTTTCACCATGTTCCTTAAACTTGGCCTCTAATTGTACCTCTTCTTCAACAGGAACAACACTTTGAGGTTTCAGCGTTTCAATTCGTAAAAATGATTCGTAACTGTATTCGTTGTCAACCCGTCTTCGATTTTTTAGATCTTCGCCGATTTTTCGTAACATCTTTTTCGAATATTCAAGAGCATCATACAAAAACAATTTCTTGTCTTCAGCAACTTTGACTATAATTCCATGAACTGTTCCCAAATCTGGAGCTGCTAGTAAACGCAGTCTTTGTTCAGTTTTGGCTTTGTGTGATTCGGTCAACATATCATTAATCAAATTACTCAAAGCTTCATTAATTTCTTGGTACTCGCTTCCCTTGAAAATATATTTCTTTTCATTTTTTGATCCTGTTCTTAATGGTTTATCTTGAAGTGCGTTTATTCTCTTTTTAAGCAATAGTATTCTCCTTGCTAAACGTTGCTCCTTCAAAAACGCAGAGTTCATTTCTTCTTCCGTTGCGTTCAAATCCACCTCTTTTTCCAAATATCTCTGTGCTTTTTTGTGCAATTTCCATAACTGTAATCTCATGGTCTTTATTTTCTTCACTCGCTGTTTCAATTCTTTTTGATCTTCTAATTTTGGTTTAGAATCAACATTGTACTTAAATTCATCAATAGCTTCTTTCAAAAGGGTATTCGGATCTGCGTAGTTATGTTGCTCAATAGTATACAACATTTCTTCAAGAAAGCCGTTGTAAAATTTCTTTTCACGAAATTTTGGATCATTCGATAAACATAACGCCACTGTTTCACGAAGTTTCATAATTTGAGTGTCTTTGATTTCCTCTGACATCGTTAGTAATGGACGGATAACCGTAATGAACTGAAAGAAACGTTTAATAACAAGCTACGATACCGGATACTAAATTACTCACTTTTTCGAGTAAGTCGACGTTCGAATCATTAGTGTTCGTGCTGCATCCAGCAGCATCACCATCGTTCGTTCCATTTGCCATATTTGGCACATCAGAAGTGTCATTTGTGGTGTTTTCCACATTTGAAGTACTTGGCATATCCTCACGTTTAAGTTCACTGTTCTCCGACATTGTAACTGAATACACGAGAATACAAAAAAAGGCAGCAAATTGCGCTCTTTGAAATCCGTTTTATTGGCAATGGGGACCAATCATTAATGTTGCCGTGATACCGGTTAATGAAAAATGCAGATCTAAAAATCTTGCGGAAGGATGGTTCACAGTAGAGATCCACACTGAGCTTAACGGTGACGGAGTTACTTGATATGCGCGAAAGTTAATGTATTCGGAGGTTCTACGGCAGCGACGGAGACGAAGCGGAGGTTACTTCATGGAGACGTAGGTTGACGATGTCCGTTAATCTCCACTTCACACATTACATTGAAAATTTCGGCGAATTTTGACTTTAACAAATCGTGAGGAATTGAGGTCCAGTTTATGTGAGCTTTCTTCAGATGCTGTCGATGACAAAAATATTCTATGTCATCGCGAACAGACTATTTTATTGGAGATGTTAAAATGTCCCTCTTTGTGCAATTAAATTAAAAGGGTTAGAAAATAATGTAACGGGTTAATGAAGTCAACGGAAATAAAAAATAAAGCAGCGCAGGTAAAAATTACCCTGCGTTAGAACTAGTTTTTTGTTGACAGTTGACTTCAAAATGTTTGTTTCTTCGTTCAACGTTCAAAATGACGATTCATTCTGCGAAATTATTCACTGCTGCTCCGAAAATAAAAACACATTCAATTTTATTCAATAGAGCAACATAGTCCGATACGACACTTATAAAAGTTTTCGTTGAAACATTTATTTAATAGTAAACGCTTCAACATTCGTGGATACGACTACACATACGCAAAACTTTATTAAAAATTTTTAGAATTAAACAATTTAGAACAACAAATTAAAATGTTTATCAGTAAACAAATTGTCATAGAATGTCATTAATTTTCATTTATTTCGATACTCAAATATCTTATATTTATCCCACAAAGATTCTATTTCAGTTCCCTTGAAACATTCGTGAAACCAATTTTCAAAAAGAATATTTTCTTCTTCAGTAAAATGATTTTTCCAGTCACCGACTATTCCTTTCCTAAAAAAGTCAACTTTCTTTGTCTTGACTTCAGGTTGCTGATCACCTCCTTGTTTGTACTCAAATTGTTTGTTCCTTGTTTCTTGCATGAAGTTAAAATCTGAATATTTAACAATTTTCTCAATAACTTCAGGAGTTTCAATCAACTTGCTTTCGTATTCTTCGCCAATAAATTTCGCGATTTTTAGTATTGCGTCACGAATATTTGTCTTCATGTCTTCATATAAAAGAATGAGAACATTATCGTCATTTTTATGATTCCACCAGTCAAGAACATGTTTGTCGTATTTTCCACCTTCAACTTCGCCTCGAAGCCACGTCAACATATAATCGTGAAAATCGCCTTCAAATTCATGTGCCTTAACGCGCAATGTGTGATAGTAGAATGAAACGCAAGCATCTTTTGGATTCCTCATAACGTATATGTATTTTGCATTCTTGTTGTATGGAACCACATTGAAAGGTAGATGAGTTTTAATAGCACCTGGCTTTTGCATTGATTCTGCTGCTTTTGCTCCCATTGGTTCTAGGAAAGGACTTCTCGTACTTAAAAGCACATCTACACTTGGTTCACCATTATCAAATATCAAAACCAAAATCTGCTGTGTCCACGTTGTACCACACTTCGGAAAAGTTGCAATAAATAAATCGTCATCTTTGGCTTCATAATTTAAAGCTGAAATAATATTCTCGTCTTGAAACGGAGTTGGAAAGTTGAGCCCATTAACGACTTTAATTTTAGGTTTATATTTCGGATTTGGTATTTCCATGATATACACTTTATCACTTCTTTTATTAAATCAAAGATACAAAATACATTTTATATTTCGCGTTTGTGCAATCAAACATTTTAATAGCTGAGCAAACAATAATGATTGCTTTTACACTGATTAGCCATGAATAGGAGTTGTTATATTATCATTTTTTGAGAGTATTCACGCTTAAAATTTCGTTTTACTAACTTTTAGCCTTAGTAACAGAAAAAACAATTTAAAGCTACATTTTTTTGAAATTAACCAAAATCAGTTTAGTTTAACTCTTGAGTTCTTTAGAATTCCATCTCAACGTTTTGTAAACTTTTCATTAAAGTACAAAAAATAAACTACACACTTGAAATAGTTAGCTACAAAATTCTTAGGTTTAGGCTATGTATTAATTTAGCTGTCTAGTGTATTAACGAAACTTTTTCTGTAATCAAACAAGTCATATTTGTCCCACAGACTCTCGACTTCAGTGCCTTTAAAAGCTTCCTTAAACCACCTTTCAAACAAAATGTTATCTTCAGGTGTGAAGTGGCGTTTCCAATCGCCAACAATTCCTTTTCTTATAAATTTATAATCAGAATCTTCAGCGACGGAGTTATGCGCCCGAGATCTCTGCTCGTATACTTTGTTAGTGGTTTCTCTCATAAAATTTATGTCCGAATGTTTTACAATTTTTTCAAGAATTTCCGGATTGTTTCGTATTTTGGTCTCGTATTCTTCGCCAATAAATTTTGCGATTTTTAAAATCGAGTCACGGATGTTGCTTTTCATATCTTCATACAGAAGAACAAGAACATTGTCATCATTCCTATGTTGCCACCATGATAGCGTGTGTTTGTCGTATTTTCCGCATTCAACCTCACCTCTGAGCCAACATAACAAATAATCGTGAAAATCGCCATCAAATTTGTATTCTTTAAAAAGTTTTGTGTGGTAGTAAAATGACACACATGCATCTTTCGGGTTACGTAAAATAAAGAGGTATTTTGCTTTCGGATTATACGGTACCATCTCGAATGGTAGGTGTGTTTTTAAGGCGCCTCCTGGTCGTTGAATCGTTTCAGCTGTTTGCGCACCCATTGCTTCAATAAAAGGAATTCTGGAGTACAAGTGTTGGTTGACAAGCGGTTCACCATCGTCAAAGATAAGCACAAGAATTTGTTGAGTCCATGTTGTGCCACATTTCGGGTAAGTTGCTATAAAAATGTCGTCATCTCTTACTTTATAACTTAGAGCAGACAGTATGTTTTTCTCCTCAAACTGAGGAGCGAAGTTGAAACCATTGACAACATTTACTCCTGGTTTAAATTTTGGCTCAGGAATTTCCATTTTTCTCGTTTCGTGCTAGCAGTACACCAGAATTGCTAATTGTAATTGAAGTGGAATGGAACAATGCGTTATTGATGATAATGACAAGTGCCAACAGAATGAATTCAACGCATTTGCGCATTCAAACATTAAATGCAGTGAAACGAACACTCAAACTGTTGTGAATCAATAAGTAAAGCAACTTGTAAAACAACTGTAAAACAACTGTAAAACAACTATGTACAAAGAACTGTTAACTCATAAAGTAACACTTGGGAATTTTGCTAAATCTCGTCACAGATTTTTCACTATATTCAGTT
>NCKV01001282.1:0-10864 GCA_003675905.2 Leptotrombidium deliense
ATACATTCACGATTGAACCATACAATAAGTTTGTGAAGAAACAATAAATTTTACACCAAAATGAAGTCTTTTCACGTTCCGTTAACATTAAAAGTGTTATAAAGAAAGCAATTTAACGTTTAACATTATGCTTTAACTTTTACTAACACTGAAAATGAAACACTTCCATTGCTGATGGTGTTCCCATTTCATAGATTCGTCTGTAATGCTGGTTTACGTTGATGATGCGAACACATTTATTGAATACGAAAAAGCTCCAATAATTTTTATCTATTTTGAAAAAAATGCAATCATTCTCAAATAAGTGGTTTGAAATCATTTTATAAAAGATGAGACATTTTTATGCTTTTAGTATGTTAGAAACATTTTACTATCTTTCAATAAATACTTGAATATTCAAGTAACAATATAACCAATAAATTATGTTGCGATATTTTCAGAACTAAAATCTGGTCGTATAACGATTTTGTCCATTAATATTCATTTCCAGTGTAGCAATTCCAAATTTCGGTTCTTCTCGGCGTACACTGACGCTTTGATGACTTTGAAAGCTTCCGGGAGATCTTCGGCTCTGAATTTGTCTCAATTGCATACTACGACGAACTTTGGTTACTTTTTGTCTTTTATTCAGTACCCAAAAGACAAGTGGATTTAAAGCACTGTGCGAGTGACCAAGAAGTAATAGAAAAGGCAAAATTGTGACGGCGTTCATTGAATCGGTGACGTCAGTGAAGAATGAGAGCAAGTTATATGGGAGCCAGCAGAATATGAAGCACAAAATTACTCCGATCAACAGTCTGGCTAGATTTTCGTACTTCGTTGCAGATTGTCTGTGGGGTTTGCTTTTACGCTGACTATCGTTGTCTATATTTTGATTTTGATCATTGCTTGGAGTGGCCGTCGCAGTCACAGAACTATCTGAACTTTTAACTCGAAACGCACGTTTCCTGGTTGCATTTCGGTCTTGAGTCGATGCCTTTTTCATTTTTTGCCACGATTTAAGCGCTTTGTTAATTGAAATCTGACAAAACATCAACACCAAACAAGGAAGGAAATATATGAACACAAAAATTGTCAAAGAGTAAATTTGTTTCATTGCTTTAGAATCCCAGCGTTCGATGCAAAATTCTAGTCGTCTCGTTGACACTTTAAAGTTTTCCAAGTTGCGCACAAAAATGATTGGAATCGCTGTAAATGCACTGAAAGACCAGATTGCAAATAATAAACCATATTTCAAGCACTTGACATTTTCAAAGCGAACTGTATGCTGAACAAACAGGTAACGCATCACGCTAAGGGTTGTCAGTGATAATGTGTTCGACGTGACAGCCAAACCTAGAAATCACAGTAATGATATGTAGTTTAACATAGAAATATGTCACGAGCTGAGCTTTAATCATTCACCTGAAAAACGACACTAAAGTTACTAACTTAGCACACGAAAAAAGTAAAAGTTGCAATAAATGCAAAATAAAATTTCACTTTGAAATTAATTATCTGTTTATAATTTTTAATGCCTGCATATTTTGCTCTTCAAGTTGTCATAGAGAATGACGAGTTCAGTTAGACACTTTAATTTTTAATTTGTTTAAAGATTCAAATTTAAATTCAATTGCGATCATAAAACTATGCTATGCACTTTAACATCCGATTTTAACGTCTGAATAACTTTATCATCAAAACCTGTATTTGCCCAAACTGTTATTTGTAACACAAACTCTTTATTCAGTATATGTGTTTGGTTTGCGTAAAAATGATTGAATAGGGGTTCAGTACGAATATATACTTTTATTCAATAAACAGGACTACTCTGCGAGAAATTTTTGCAGATATGCATAAATAAGTAACATGAACAAAAACGGAAACATGAGATACAAAAGTAAAAGTGAAAGAATATTTGCAGAAGAAGAAAAATTTCATTTGCATCTCTTTTCATGATGAACTAAAAGTGATCTTTTGGCATTTTAAAGAAAAGTGTAAATATGGTTTCAATTTTGAATAATAAGTTTTACATCTCAACATACATATTGATGAAATGTTTTATTCACAATGAGTCAGTCATATTCAAAAATATGAGAACATAAGTGTATAAAGCATCACAAGTGTTTTTCATTCTTCGCTATTAAAATGTAAGAATAGAAAGCGTTGTAATTCGCATTTTCTATTGTTTTCCGCCTTTGTTTTTAAAAGTACAAACGAAAGCAGTTTTTTTGCGAAATTTTGTAAAGTACACTTTTAAGTTTTCAACAATTGTTTGCTTCGCAACAATCTATAATTATACAATTCAAATTTCCACCACATTAAACACTGCACGTGGTGTAGTTTTCATAACTTTTTCAAAAATAGAGTGTAATGAGTTGAAATGTTCACGGTTGGTTTCACATTACAAATCTTTGCAAGCTTATGAAACGGAAATCTGCTTTAAGGTAAAAAATATGACAATATTGCTCTTTAGGTTTATTCAATCTTTCAAATGTGTTCAACGATCCAATTCAGGAAAGAATTTAACGTGAACTGAACAAATACAGTGAATCGTTATATAGTCTTGTTTAAAGAATTAAAATATAACCACAAACTCAATATTTTATGCAGACAGACAGTAATTAAATTTAAACAATTTCAAAATACGTAAAATAATAATTCCAATTTGATTCTCATCTTCATTAAAAATGACTATAGCTTGGTGGGAAATATGCAACTATTAATTTGCATTGGATACTCTTTAGTAAATGTTTATCATCTCATAATTTTAATTGGAACATTCTAATTAGTATTGCACGCTTTTTGAATCAGAAGAATTCAAAGCATTAAGGAATTCAAAATTTTCATTGAAATTCATGAAATTTTACAAAAAAATGTCGATTCTGTTGAGCGGCAAACATTTCTGCTCTATCCACATTTTATGAGTTGCCGAATTTACTCAAAAGTCTGTATCCTATTTCAACACTAATCGAATTTGTTAAATGCGATGGAAAAGCAGTGAAGTGAAATTGTTGAAAGTGTATATCGATCATTTTTTAAAATGAAAATTATTTGAATAAATAAAAGTCGCTTTGCGATATCTTCCATTTCCATTTCTAGCGCACTTAGTGAGAGTGGTGGGAATATAGCACAGTTTTGAAATGAATAACCTGTTTCAATCCATCTTCAAAACATGTTTATCTAGATTGAAAAGTGAAGTGATTAAACATGTTATTTATTCCAAAATTTCATTTCCCCAAACATCCTTTGATTCAAACCGTACACAAAACATTCAAAACGTGTTGAATGAATAAAAAAATGCAAACCTTGTAAATAATGGATCAAAATACAGAATAACTCTCCAAAAACCCAAATTGAAGTGATTTTTGAATAAAGAACGAATGGACAACAGCTTATTAGTACAAAAATATCCGAAATACACAAATTTATTAAAAATGGATTGAAGTGACTTTTTCTTTGTTTCACCGTTTTTGCACTGATTATCAAATATAGTATTAAACAGTTTCCGATGATTCCAACAGTAAACACTACACAGTATAGAACAATCAATGCAATAACACTGGGCTCTTTGTAATGGTATTGATTTGCTTCGAAATCATCGAGAATTCCTCGAATACCATCGATGTAATCGTTGCCAAAACTTGTATTCAACTTCAAACTCAACGAAAGAGTCATGAATACAATCAATCAGAAAAAGTATTTCAAAGCACTATTTTTGGTTGATAAAAGATACGCATTATGAAAGCACATTTATTTCACTTTTAAGCAACTAACCAACAGTCTTTCGCTGAAAGTAATTTCAATTTCGAGAGTTCTCTTTCACTGGTCGCACAATTGTGCGATGTTGCGCAACTCGAAAAAATTCGTTAAATGTACATTACATGCTACTTTATTCATATTAGCTTTTTGGAGCATTTTTCCTTGCCAAACTGTTTCGTTTTTTCTATTAATATTTGATCAATTATTAATTTTTGAACATACGCTTACACTTCTAATGTTTTGCAGGCACGCATCACATTTCCAATGCATATTATTTACATGAATTATTTTCATTTTGCACCTAAAGCAATGTTCTATATTTTTAAAACTATTTGGTTATCTTAATTAGAAAATTTTGGATTTAAACTCAGTTTTTTATAAACAGAACCTTTGAAAGTAATGATTTAAACGGTTGATTTCAAAGCTTGTTATAAATATTTGTTTGTGATAACATAACCATTAAGTGAGAAATTTAACACTTGGAAATTGATTGAAAAACACTTGACAAAATTACTAATGTGTACTTTCTTTATCAATGGCGAACGGCTTCAGCTTTTGCTGATCACTGAATGATCAAAGAATGTTTACACTTGTAATCAATATATATAATTGGCAATTAGGTTTCAGTGACAATAAAATGTCCAATTTATTTTTCATTAGAATACAAGCTACAAGATATTGTTTCATTAGTTTTATGTACGATCAGTTAAAATCATCAGATTCACGGTAACTCGATGTATTTCCAATTTCCGCTTTTTCACGGAGAATGCAATTTAAATTGACTCAATGTTTGTGAGAAACAAATTGAAATCCTACATAAATAACGTAATGTTATTCTTTGTGTTAAAAGAAACTGTTTACAAAAAGGGATTTAGTATAAGCGGTTTCCACCTTCTCATGAAAGGCAATGAGAAGCTTAATAGAAAAATGTTGGATTAATTTTCTTGTGCAACATGTTTCAATTCAATACTTACTCATTGAAGAGTTTGTTTATTTACATTACATTACTTTTTTGATTAATATTTACTAGAGTTTAGTCTCGTACAATTTTACTGTAGTTATGACAGAATTTTCAGTTCAGTGGTGAATTCCACAGTAACTAGTGGTGACAGAATTTTCATTGAAAATTGATTTTTCTTTATTTGTTGTTGTAATATCACTGAAATTGAGAGTTCTTCTTTGTGACACAAAAATAACTTTTACCTTTTTTATATTTATTGTTCATAATAATATTAATATATCACAATTTATTCAATTGCATTTACTTATAAACGATACATGAATGTTGCAATGATAGTTTGCGTGGGTGACCAAATTCATGATTACTTGAAATACAAAAAGCACTCAATGTACCTTTGTTTTAGTTTGCACAATACACAAGTGATGTTGAACATGAATTACCTTAACAATTTGTTGAGCAACCTTTCACAGATTGCGTTGAACATAATCTTGCAATAAATTAAAATCAAAAACTAATTTTGAGAGCTTGTTTTCTAACTACCCATTCATTATTAATTCGCTGTTGTTGTCAAAATTGTGTTTTCATTCTCGTTTTTCGTCTTTGCAGTAACTGAAAATTAATATAATTTTTAATCAACACCCTCTGCTGATTATTAAAGCGGATCCTTTGTACATAGAACACAAAATAAAATCTAAAATGAATTAATGTCAATTTTTTGTAACCAAGAAAAGTGTGACTATTAATTTGTTATTTCATAGAAGAACGTGAACAGTGACAGTATTACTTCGCATTAATTTACGTTTATGTACGTGTATATATCAAAATTTATATGGTGTCGTGAGACAAAATTATATGTGGTCATACATAGAGAAAAAATTTATTTTTATTATCTTCATAGATCATAAATTTCACTGCATGCACTTTACTTTCTTACTTTACACTAATTTCGAAAAAAGGATGCATCCTTATACATACTATGTATTACATAGTACATGTTATCATTTGTTTACCAACCGAATGTTATCATTTTTGTTTTTGTTAAATTTAGATCCATTCTTTTAACCACTTTAAATTTTTTGCTTTTCATCTTATAATCACATGTCAGAGTAATTCGAATAATACTGAAATAGGTTCAATTCAATTTAAAATTACATGTTACACTATATGGTTTATTTCGGTAAATCGTCCATCAACTTTCATGATTTATAAATTATGATAACAATTCGATGATGCTTTTACATATGAACTCTTTGTGCACTCATTAAATTTTTGTACTTGATGTAGTTTAGTTACATTTAACGTTTCAATATTAATTATAATTCAACATGAAAACAAGAATCAATGAAATTGTGAATTTATCAAGGTTTTAGACACAAAATGAAGCAAATTTGCCGAAAATTTTCAAAAATGTTTTGCTTACTAGTTTTCATTTTTAAAATTAATGAATTTTGAATAAATATCGTTTGAAAATGCTATTTATAATTAAAATGAACTCGGATCGCAGCAGTGATTAGACCTCTTTCAATATTTCTGCTTGTTGATACTAACGAAGGAAGGTCGCAAAGTTTGAGTCTGACTTTTTAATGAGACTAGTGTCATTTGATACTTGGTGAATGATGATGTGCGAACTAAGAGTTTAGCAGCCAATGAGCGTCCACTCCTAGTTCAGTAACATTGGGTTGTGTGGGACGAAAAGTTAAAACATGATAAGGACTGCACCGAATATTGCAAGATTTCATACAAAATGTCCATGTTCATTGGTGTTTATTGCAGAGAAATTAATTTCTAATTATTTATCATTTACTCAGTTGATAACAAAATTGCGTGTACCACATGGCACATACCAAAAATACAACCATGCATGAATAAGCGAAGCACGTTTGTTAACCGAACAAGATATTTTGTGTGAAAGAAAACATTCGGTACAGTTTTTATCGTGTTTGGAATATTTAAACTTTTCGTCCCACAGAACTCAGTGGAACGAAAATGTGCGTGGACGTCCATAGGCTGAACACAGGCTGCTAAAACATCCGGGTCTTATATCACGTTTCAATAAGTATCAAATGACATATGTCTCATCAAAAAGTCAGACTCTCACTTAGCGATCTTCCCAAGTAAAAGCTACGAAGCAGTCGAATTTAAAATGTTAAAAGAAGCAGATAACAAGAGAAATTGAATTAGTGTTGGTTCGAAATTAATAAATCTTGAATTAACGAGATTTGTTATCGTTTCTGTTGAACGAAATGTTCACTTGGAAACGAAACAAAAAGCTTTGCTCCCGAAGCGTTGATTGTGTGCCTCAGCATTTGGATGTCGACATAACTCGTGACACACTCCCTGTTCTCTTCGATCGCTTCGAAGAGAGAACGTTTGCAACATTCACAAATCAAAATGAACACAATGTCTTCTCGCAAATATTCGTGAATATCTTCAATGTTTTTAACGCATTACCAGTGAATGTTTAATTTTTCAACGAGTTTGTTGGTGTGAACGCATCCGTCGTTAAATCCGTCGACATTTGAAGGATGTAAACGTCGTGCTTACGAAACAGTCTCAGTAAACGTTCTCCGAATTGTTGTTTACCGTGTTTAACCTTTTTTGACAAATTGCAATGAGTGTTCTTTTTGATATACTGTGTTTACTGTTTGTATTGTGCATAATTCGCGTTGATTCAAGACTTTATTACAAAAAATGTAAGCCACTGCTGTTTAATCTAAATAATATAAATAAATCCTTGTCCTTGGCATGCAATCATTAAAAATAGTTTCTTCTATTTTTTGTATCGTAGTTTATTCAATGAATGTTAATCTGATTCATTGAAAATCTCGTTAATGCTGGTTTAATCCATCGGTAAATCAGGCGCGCAAATTTCGTGTTTTGCATGTTGCATTATTACATAATTTGTGATCAAAATGTCAAATTCACGTAATGTCAGATCTTAGCCTCTACGGAAACCAAAAACTTACATTTTTCAAACCATTGCATAAATTGGAAACGAGTTTAATTCTTTCTTTTTAATTTTCTCGTGAATTGCAATTATTCATTTTCTCAAACGTTGATGAAAAATTTGTAATAAAAAATGAATGGATTGTAAAATTAATAATTAGAAACAAACTGCAACGCAATTGTTTTTAAGTTAACTTTCTTAACAAGAAAAGTGCTTAAAAAGAGTTGCAGTTAATTTGAAAATTTTTGTCGCTTTTGCGATTTTTATTTGCAACGGTGATTAAGAAATTACTTCACTCAAGCATACGTAAAATGATTACGTGTAAAAGTTAGTACTTACAAGGTTACAGTAAGTTAATGGTAATAACTTGCGTACTACTAGAACTGTTTCTCCTTGTAAATGTTAAACGAAAGTGCTAAAATTGGTACATTTGTCATTAACACAGATTATATGAGCGACTATTGCGATGGACACACGCACAACATTGATTTGACCGATTCTGACTCTGGATCAATGATGATTTTGAAAAGCACAGCGAACAAACAACAGGCCCATAAATTGTTAAAAAATTGCTCAGTTCGTGTGAACGTTGCTCCACATCATGGATTGATGTTCGATGTCGTCTCAATTGACACGAATGAGTTAATCGGCAATTTAACGATCACAATGAGTGGCATTCATCAAGTAATAAATAATAATTTCAGCCTTTCACATCATGAAAACAAAGTCGAAAATGCAAGCTGTTTGATTAGGTACACATTGAACAGCAAAGAGTCGCAATACGCCACTTGGGAACAAAATCAATTTAAATTTGTGTTCACGTCATATCTAAGTAAGTTTTTGATTATTTCGCATTTTGTATCACTTTTCAATTTTCATCATTTACTCTCTACTCTTCCATCAATTATTCATTCCAATACAGTTTCGTCCAGAATAAAAGTGCAGATTTTATGCTTATCTCAATGCGATGACTGTGGGTAGCCATGGAAACAATGAAGTGTTATTCTGGATGAATCTGTACAGTAATCATTCAGTTTCGTAAACAAACATTTGCTTTTGTATTTAAATAATCCTCTGAAATTCTGCGACATTATCAATCAATGATTTTGTTGACAAATGACACAATATTTAACGATCTGACATGTTGATTGTACTAAAAAATAGACGAAATTTAGCTCACTTTGCCTTTACAATGAAAATTTTAAAAATAGAATTTTATAAGAGGGTATTAAAAGATAAACTCATTTGCAGAGGTTTTGCATTGTAAAAGTATTCATTTTGAAAAATCTCGGAACCACTTGAAAAATTAATTTCCTGTGAAACTACTGTGCATCATATTATAAACGACTTTGGAATAAGAAGACAAATACATAAGGCAAAAGTAATTTTGCATTGAATGATATTTTTTGGTTTTCTCTCTTGCAATTGATTCCATTGTAAAATCATTTTTTAAAAGTCGCAGAATGCCGTATTATCGCGCTTACAATGACATGACATTATAAGTCAAATGAACAATGTATGGCATTATATCTTAAGATATAGTGACATGTCCTTATACCTCGAGATTTGGGGTCAAAATTAGAATTTTAATCAAACACCGATACAGGACAGTTCAGAATGTTTGCTTAAATGTTTGTAGGGAGAATTGGCTTCTATTGTCAATTTTGAACCGACATGATGAACTTTACTGATAATTATTAATTAACATACCCGAAGCTTGTAGCGTTAACAGTACTAACCTCAGGTGTCATTATGTCCTGAGATAAAAGGACATGACATGTCCTTAGCTGGTTCACCGAAAAATCGCGATTTTTCCCAAGCTCGGGCTTTTGTGCCATGTCATTGTAAGCCCGATAATACGGTATTAATTTTGTTTCCGAGCAAAACTTGTTTTTGCGGCAGAAATTCATTAATTGATTAGATTAATTGATACATAAAGGAATTAATTTTATTCAATTAACTTTACTTAGTTACATTGCTTGTTTTTAGACATCTTAAAGTAATTCTGCAAATTAAATTAGTATTATAATAACCTAAGCTAAAATAGCGTTTTAAGCCATCGTTTAAGTCAGTTTTGAAAATAAAACGAATAACATGAAATACAGTGAGACGTGAGGAAATCGAATGGCACTAAAAATGCATGTTTACAAAGGTTTCCAATTTCATGAGTTGTCACATTTTTAATCGAATAAAACTCTATGTATTCAACATTAAATTTGATGTCAATGGACATGTAAAGAGTGAAACGTAATAAAGTAAAAACTGTTTGCAAAGTGAAATGTGAAACTGGTTTCATTTGCAAACCGAAACATAAGCAAACAAATAAAATAAGATTTGCTTTATTGATATTGAAGTGCGGTTGTACAAAAAGAAAAATACGGACAACATGATAAAGCTAAAGCAATTTGAAATAAAATTGTTCACTCGTCGTCTTTCGTCAATTGCGAACATTTTAGCGAAAATAAATATAAAATAAATTTCATAACTTTGCTGCTTCTTTTCAAACTTTTGAAATTGAAAACATTTTTTATTTTCAGATAGAACTTCAGGAGATTGTCCGAAGAGATTCTACTACGATTGCGGAAACAACAGATGCATTCGACACGCATTGACCTGTGATAAAGTCAACAACTGTGGCAACAAAAGTGATGAAAACAGTTGTGGTAATTTAATTTAATTTATTTTAATTCATTTTTATTTTATTTCTTTTTTTGGCAAAACATTGCTAATTGCTTCTTTACTTTTACTTTCGCAGGTTTAAAAACCAGTGAAATAATTATATTAAGCTTTGGACTTTCAGTTGTATTCGTATTTGTCGTGACTGTCGTTTATTTCGAACATAAAAGTACGCAGAAAAAGTTTAAAAACAATCCTCTCATCAAAATAAATACTCCATCGAATGAACAATTGGAATCTACATAAAACAGAAAATTTCATTGAAAACGTTCAATTGTGATCTCTTTGAACAGAGCTTAATTACAATATTCGTCTTCAAATAATCATATAAATATGTATTCTAATACAATAATATCTCTGCGGAAGTTCACAACTTGAACAACCATTAAAACATTACTCAAAGTACATATTTCATTGTCAATATTTTAAAGACTTCATTTTCAGCTAAAAACAAAACGAAAATGTATTCAGATTATTTTTGTTGAAACAGTAAAGAGCAATAATTGAAACTCGCGCTTCACGTGAAACGCGTGGAATTC
>NCKV01001283.1:0-10861 GCA_003675905.2 Leptotrombidium deliense
TAACGATATATCGACATGAATGTGACAAAAGGTTTGAGTGGCAACAACAACTAGTTGACAATGAATATTTTAAAAAATATTTTATTCGATCAAGAATTTATTCCCAGTGAACAAAAAAAGCACTCGAACTGTATGATTGAATATGTCAACAATAATTAAGATAGCAACTATATTGTCGACCACTTTCGAACACTTTAGTTCACATTTATTGTCCTTATCTCTATTAATCAGTCATAAGGGTCATTGCGACAGAATTGCGATAGGATTTGATGTTGAGTTTATTTTTATTGATAGCTTATGTGCATAGATTTAATCAACTTGTATAATCAATGGTGTAGAACTTGTGTAGATAGAAAGGTTGTAATTCGATGTGAATGCCTATTTTCGGGACTTGTCCAATTTGCCGCACTGCAGTGATAACACTTGTGTAAAGTGCACGATGCAAACTGAATGTGAACAAATTATTCGCGATGTATCAAAAGTAATAAGTGCATTTTTTGCATCAATTGCTGATATCGCAACTACAAAAACTGAAAAAGCATCGCTATTATTATTAAAATTAATGTCTTTGTAATGTAAAGTAAATGCTATACTCCGAAAATAAATTAGATCCCTTGATAATCAAGCAATATTCACATGAACAAAAATTTAACAAGAAATACATTTTACGTTCACATACAGCATAAAAAGCATACTATTCAATTAATAATTGAAGTATTATTACACTTGACACCAAAGAAAGATTTGAAGTGAAAATACTGATGGGAAAAGTTTTTATTGCACTTTTTCATTCACTATTTCTGCTTCCTTCGAAATTGGTGTTTTGTCAATTTTCATCGATGTAAACTTACGTTGAATCAAAATCAATACACAAGAATGGTTGCAAAACTGAAATGTAATGACGCAACAACTTTGTAGTACTAATAAAGAAGCATTTACTTGAAGTGAATTGCAATGAGCATAAAAAACGTTACACGTAACTATAGTATTTCACATTATTGTGAAGTGAAACTTTAATTAAAGCTGCTATTATATTATCAAACTAATTGATTGAATTATGTTTTTCTTCTCTGAAGATTAACTCAGAATAGAATTTGTAAGCAAAACTTTGAAAGGATTGCAAAACTGATTGTATATAATCACATTCACTGTAACGTAAGAGTCACTTTAAATCCTTTAAGTCAGCAATTATTGCAAACTTAGTAACATTACAGCAAAAGCCATTCTATCAACTTTAGTCAAGTTGAACAAGCCTTTTCAACATTTTGGATAGTTTCAATTTTCACTTTAAACAAGTTCTACTGAAACTGCAATCACTGAAAAAATAATGCATCTTCTGTCACTAACACAAATTTTGTAATTTTATGTCAATTTCCGTACGTAAAAGACTTGAAAATTTATTCATTCAATTAAATTATGCAATGAATTCACTATTTCAATAAAAATTAAAGCAACAATAATTGAAAACTTTACAAGTAAATAAATTGCAAAAGTTCAGCTTTTATTGAAGTTTGTTTGTTTGACATTTTCGATTAAAAAATGTTGTTTGGAAATGTATACAATTATAAAGAAAATTGTATTTCAATGTTTTTCGTTGACTTAACTTGATGCACGAAAAAAGTAAAAAACAAACAAACACGTATTTGTATCATAATTGAAATAGATGTATATGTAAATCAACATGTTCTTTACTAAAGAAGAATATTCGGAAGTTAGCAGTGTATCAATTGTAATGTGAATAATGTCGGTCGTTAACAACAAATTTGCCTCACAAACAATGCTGTATAATTTATCTTCATTCATGATAAAATGCTTCATTTGTTACAATTGTTATTGAATCAAACTAAGTGACTTCAATCAAAGAAAAGGCTTCAATACTTCATTAATATACATTTAGACTTCATTGGTTGATATATTGTTGCTAGAACGATTTCACGTAACATTAGAGAACAAGTTGCATGAATTTAGGAAAAATTAACAAATTCACTGCAGTTGTTAACGTAATTAATTAACTTTATAAGTCATATAATTTACTCTCATTACTTTTGACAAACATTAATAGTGTTCATTATTATTAACGATGATAGAATAGAGAAGTAGTAAACTTACCGAAGATTCTATTGAAAGCAGTAAAGTTTGTTGCGAAAGAAGTTAATGAGAGAATAAATAATTGTTGTATACAGAAGTGTTTATAGACAATTTTGGTCTAAATCAGCGAGAAGTGAAGTTTGCGAAATACGAATGTTCACTTGGACAACAGAATGCGAAGTGAGAAACTGTTGTACACTATAAGTTTAATATGAGCTGTGCGCTGGAAATAACATACTAGAGTACATGCGTTTCTTTCGCAACGCTTTCATCGCAAGTTATAAGTTGAACTTCATTTGCCGCAACATTTTGCCATATTCGACAGTCATTCAAATATTGTATAACATTTTCAAAATAATATTTTTGCTCTCAGAAAAAAAGTGCATTAATTTTCAATGTAATGAAGTAAGCTTAAGTTTTGAAAATCGAATGCTCTTCTCAAATATGTGTAATCACTTCTTTTTATTAGAAATTCACTTATTTTCATTTGATTCCTTAGTAAATCATTTCTTGTTGGAATCCAGTTTCTAAGAAAAATCATTAAACAGCAAATATGAACACTCTTCACTTCACTAAATGTCTATTTCGTGTTTCGAGAAATTTTTTCATGTGTACGAATTCCGCATTGTTTGAAAAGGTTTTACAGTTGTTTAATATCAAATATTAAAAAAGTTTCCGTACCATGTGAACCAAACAACATTTGTAAACAATGAACGCATTCGGTTATTGTTCAAATGCATTACTCAATATTTCCACAGCATTTTTTGTTATTGTGTTACGATTTTGTGTTCACGTTGTTTACAGTGAAACAAATGCAAGCAATACGTATTTACCTCATCAATTGTGAGCAGAAACGGAATATTTTGTGTTTACAGATATTGTTTACTTTTACCTGTCAAGTAATGAATGAATTGCAATATAATCTTGCACAGAATAAGTAATTTCATCGTGTATAGTTATTACGTACATGTAGTTATTAGGACAATAATTAATGCGCTGTGGACACAATAATAATAGTAATAATGTTACATTAAACTCGATGACTATTTTTCAAAACGAATAAACTGCTTTTATTAATGGAGAATTTGTTAAAAGTGTATACAAAACTTTGTATCAAAATGTTAGCAAATTAGAGCAAAAATTTATTAACAAGATTAGTATTCCTAAGTAGTTGCTGTGGAAATAGAGAATACATGTATCACTATTGTAGTGGTTGTACATAATTCGTGATACTAACCGAAGATTTGTGGCTAACATAAATTGTAATTCGTAAATACATAGATTACGTCAACAGTTTCGTAATAATTAATCTAAATGAATTATAAATCATGCACACAATGAATATTCATGTGTTTACATTCATACATATAAACATGCATATGTACTCGATATGAAATATTAAATGGATAATACTTGACATTAAATTAGGCAACTCATGAATACAATTTTGTTTACTGTTTGACCATTGAATCGAATAATGTAGTCTAATGCAAAATCAACATAACTACGACGTCGACAAATTTTCATTCAAAAGAATGTTTACTTCGCAAAATTAAACAACACTTTAAGAATGCTGTGAATTGTGTGAACCAGAAAATTATAACAAAAATTGTAACATTGCTTGAATTACATTAAACTTGGATAAAGAAAGAATGAATGAATGTATGTATACTTGCAACTTGAGTGCAGTATACTTTTGGACTTGTTTCGAAGTTTAATGCGACTCAGTAAAAGTACATGTATATGTAATATTAATTACAGCAGCCAAAGTAAAGAAAATAAAAGTTGCGTTTGAATGAACGATCAGTGTTCACAGTGATTGAGAGCCTAGACACGATTTAATAGCCGCAGAAAAGCAGAGGCGATTTGTTATGAAAAAACGATCGTTCGTTCTTTTGCAAAGTTCATTTAATTCCAGTTTTTCTTTCCTTAAAGACACACCGATATTTAAATGCGATTAATTGTTGTTTCGAATCGACTTGTTTTCATTTCAGAGAAAAGGCGACTTTGACTTTCTTCACGATTTTTACCCCTAGCATTATAAAAGAGACGATTTTTTACGTTTCTTTCAAGGATAAATTGTGAGGAACAATTTTTAATGTTACTTCTACATATATTTAATGTTCTTTGCTTTTTGCCTGCATTCGAGCAGAAAAGGAGACAAAAAGTGTGTTCATTGAAACGCGTTTTTATTCCTATTTGTGTTTACATTGTAACAAAAGCGTTATTCAAACGCGACTTGATTTCAAAATCCGACACAATGAATGACACAAAACTGTGATTTTTACATAAATTAAGAACAGAATTAAAAAAAGACAAGAACCGGATTCGAAAAAAAGCGAATGTGATCCTTGAGATTCAAGGATCAGTTTGATTCAAAATCATATAAAAGCGCACAGATCAGTGTTAACGGTGTTCACTATTTCCCAGTGTTCACTGAAATACAATTGAGCACTGAAAATGTTGAAAACTGTCTGCTTTTTGCTTTTTGCAATCGCTGCCGTGAAATGTCAACAACAGCCACCGGAAGCACCTCAGCCAGTTCCGCAGGCTCCTCCACAGCCTCCTCCGCAGCCAAGAATTAACTGGGGCCAATGTCCACAACTGGAACCGAAAGAGAGCGACAAGCAAGCAAAGGCTAAAGTGATCCAAGGGTGTCTGCAGAAAATTCCAGTGCCGACTAATATTACGCAAGAAACTATTGTACAACATCAGCGAGAAGTCGCTCTTTGCGCGTTGACTACTGAACAGTGGTTCAACGAACAGGGAAAGTACAGATATGAAAAGGCTGAAAATGAAATCAAACGCAAAGGATTGCAACCCGTTATTCAGGTAACCCTTTCATTGTTTGTTTTCCTATTTTTGTGTTTAATTGTGAATCATCACCTCAATTGTAGACCCGAATTGTGTTCCACCACAACAAGTGTCAAACTGAAGCGAAAGAAAAGCAAGATGTGATTCAAGAGGTGCAAATGTACCAGGCTTGCATGGACTACTACATCGCACAAATTTGTGGAATTACTGTTACTACTCAATAAAATTGTTTTTTTATTAAATGCATATTACAAAGTATAAACTTTTAATTACAAAACTTGTGAATTTATGTATACTGGTGATGATGGACGGCGTGAATTTTTTGACTTAACAGATGAACGCGTAGACTTTAAGGTATACTGATTTAAGTCGTAAAAACTTGGCAAAGATTCGATCTCAGGCTCGTGAAAGCCTCTTCTCATCATCGACTGTCGCATCGTAATACTGTACGCAGGCAGTGATGCAGATGAAGAGAGACAACGACGTGACTCTGTTTTTGCTTAAAGTACGAGTTTGTCATTATTAATTTGAAAAATGAGAACATTAACTTACTTTTGTGATTACTATAATAAATAAGCATATAAGAAACGAAGAATGCAATTATGGCCAAGATTATTTGAATCGCGGCTTGAATTGTTTCAATGATGAAATAATACAAAAGGCAGCCTTCAACGTGAGTCGGTTTAAAAAGTGAGAAAAAACGTTTGTTAACGTTTGACACATTAAATATTGGTTGACACAACGGTCCGTTGCTTTCGAACCAATTACGAGATCCAGTGCCGAAGTTGAGAATATGCAAGTCTTTGTCACGATTGAACAGAGATCCAATTTCAAGATAAAAGCAAATTATGAACACATTCCAAAAGAATGTGATTATTTGCCAAATGCAATAAATGTACAAAAAAGCATTACGCTTTTCGCAGCCACCGAAGCAGCCACAAATAGTCACTAAAATTGCGAAAAAGTTGAATAGTATTGAGGCCCAAATGTGACCAAAGAAATCAAATACTTGTCGCGTGAGTGTGAAAGCCTGGCAAGTAGCAACAAGTGAAAATTTAATCTAATCAATTGCATAACATCGATCACTTACCAACTGAAGAAAACATATAAAAAGAAGAACGCAATTTGCGTTCGATTTGAAACAATTCGAGCCCATTTTAGCACCGAATTCACCTTTTTTGTGTCCACATCTTGAAGAATGTGTTGCGCATGCGTAACGCAACGAATATTTAAAGTTGCACAGCACACACACACACAACCTGGCTGCGATCGTTGCAGCAGATTTGGACAATGAGACAGGAAACCGCAGAAAGAGCTGCTGCAACTGCACGGCGACACTCGTCCGCAGTTCACTGCATTCGCTTCGCGTTGCGAACAACGCCCGCTTTGAATGCACCTCTGAATTAAGCACCTGGCGAACGCCACGCACCTTGAATCACATATTTTGCATTTGAATGCCGTTCGTCAAAAACAACTGAATTCACTGTCAATTGATTGTTGTTCTGCATTTCAATGCAATGTCAATACAATTAATGCTCATTTTTTGTTTTCCTTTCGATTGCAGAAACGAGTGTAATAAAAAATGAAAACAATAAAAAGAAAATTAAATTTCGCTTTAAACGGTAAAAGCGCTGAACGCATGCAATGAAATCAAATTAGAATTGTATAATTTTTTCGTTTCTATTTAATTAAAGGAAAAGGTGTTTTTTGGTGATTATTTATGAAGGAAACGTAAACTGGAGAATGAGTTGCGAAGTTCTGGTGAAGTGAAGAAGCAGTGCACGACTCGCAAGCGATGATTCACGAGCGAACCGTGAGAAATGCAACGAGTTTGTCCACTTCTTCTGTTGGACGACACAATCACGATTCAAATGTAGACGCAGTGAAGTAAGACAGAAGCAGTGGAAGCACTTTTCCCTCGAACACTTACTTACGGCGAACTATTAAAACGCAATTTTTAAAACAGAAATGATATTCTTTAGTTTCTTTATTGTAACGTCAAACTTCGCAAGTCATTACACAATTCAAAATTCAAATGCTATTCAAAGTAATGACCATTCAGTTCATTTCATTCTCCATTATTTATGATAACAATGTTTTGTAAACTTGTACCTCAATTTCTGGTTTCAACAATCTCACCTGAATGTCAATTAAAATTTCAAATTTAATTCACACATTATTTTTAACCAGTATAAAAAGAAGTATCAAAAGGTTTGCGCAATAGTTTCGTTTTTAGGCCGCAGATCATTAAATTCTGGTTAACCAACATTTTCTTCCGTACTGTTTTCTTATTTACAAAACCATCGTTCACTGACTTCGCAAAACTTTTCTCGCTTTTCTGTTCCTACGCTTTTTTTGTACTTTTAAGAAGCTTTTCAGATCTCGCTATTCAAGAGAAGTGTTACTCAACAATTCAACAAACACCTATTTTCAAAATTGACACTATATTAACTAATTTGGAAATTAAATTTCAAATAATTGATTGACGAGGCAAACCGCAGTGTTTTTGAAACCAGGTTTTTCATTTGAAATGGAAACAGCGGAGAATTGAGAATTTACAAGGGTTTGGCATTGATGAGTACTGCTTTCATTTATGTCATCAAAAATATAATTGACTGATTGCGTAAATGATCATTGATTCAAATTGAAGACTGGTCAAGAACAACACGCCAACACAGCCTTGAATTAATGTGAATACATCTTATTAAACACCTTATTTCATTGCTGAACACATTTTTATTGTTTATTGTATAAAAAGTGAATTTCAAACTTTTAAATCCGTTTTTGTAATTCAAATTTTCAAATTCGAAATACTTTCATTTCTTTTTACTTTTTTCGTTTTGTGAACAAAACACTTTACATCGCATTTCGCGTCACTCTTTATTCGTCCAAAAAGTGAAGCTTGAAATCCGATTTGTAACTTGTTTTCAAGAACAGAGTAAACTTCGTGGGAATTCACACAGTTCTAGATTAACAAGCTGTAGTCGTTCTGAGCAATTTAATAAGAGCAGCCACTAATGACTTGTTGTGTGCTTCCACTTTTTGGTCACGAACTGCAACCAAAGAATCAATTTTAACCAAAATGCCGCATTTTTCACGTATCGTGACTTTTTTCATATGTTCTTCGAAACCGCCTTTTTTTCTTTTGCTGGAAAATTGTTTAACAATAATTCTATCGCAAGAAATGTTTGAAAGCGAGAATTATAGTGAACAAAAATTTAGAAACTATTGTTTGCTTGACCGACACATTCTGTTCAATAGGTGCAAAGCGCGAACCTATAAATTTTATTGTGTTTGTTTGATTTTTGCAAAGATTTCACAAAACTAAAATTGCTAAAGGAGAAAATTGTGAACAAAAATCGTGACTTAAAAGAAGAGACGACGAAAAAAGCAAAACAAGTGTCTGACTGAGTTTCGCATTAAATTGTTTCACAATGAATACGTAATATACAAAAAATCCCTTGCTTCGTCGGTGCGATCGCAGATTTGCACACTTTTCTCTTCATTCATTTCGATTGTGAGTGAAAAGTTTTGGCGTAATTTCACCGGTTTTTGTGTGAATTAGAAAGTTGGCAAGTGACGAGTGTTCGATGTCATCTTCGGAAGAGGTTTCGTGGATTTCGTGGTTTTGTGGCCTGCGAGGCAATGAGTTCTTTTGTGAAGTGGACGAGGATTACATCCAAGACAAGTTTAACCTCACAGGTAATCATTTTTTCTTTTATCTTTTCTATTTCGGTTTCTTATCGTAGGTTTGTCTGAAAGTGTGCCTCACTATCGCCAAGCATTGGACATGATTTTGGACTTGGAACCTGATGATGAGTTAGAGGATAATCCAAATCAGAGTGATTTGATTGAACAGGCCGCTGAAATGTTGTATGGATTAATTCATGCTCGTTACATTCTAACGAACCGAGGCATTGCTTTAATGATCGAGAAGTATCAAAATGGAGATTTCAGATATTGTCCTAGAGTTTACTGTGAAAATCAACCAATGTTGCCGATTGGTAAGCACTAAGTTACGCACAACTTTCATATTCGCTCATTACTAAATTTAGGCTTATCTGATGTTCCCGGAGAAGCGATGGTGAAACTTTACTGCCCCAAATGTAATGATGTTTACAATCCGAAGTCAAGCAGACATCACCACACCGACGGCGCGTATTTTGGAACAGGTTTTCCCCATATGCTTTTCATGGTTCACCCTGAGTACAGACCGAAGAAGCCGATCAACCAATTCGTACCTCGGCTTTATGGTTTCAAAATTCATCCGATGGCTTATCAGTTGCAGCAACAAGCGGCAGTTAATTTTAAACCCGCCGTTAGAGCGATTGGTTTCGGAAATAATGGAAAACGATAATATTTTACATAGCTTGTATCGCGTAATTATAGCGACGTTGTTTTATTGTTCGCACTACTCTCGCATCTAACGATATTCTCAACAACAAAACATTTTTATGCTCGGAAATATAATCTGAGCAAAGTAAACATAGTTTTGAATTGTAGTTAACGATGTACAGGATTTACGCGACAACCGAAATACCAAAGAGCAGTTTCTCGGGGATAGTCGGGACTTGCATGTGATTTCTAAAGAAAAAAATCTTTAGATAAGAAACAATGGAAACTACAAGTCGTACAGTCAAATCGACATTGAGTCGCCAGTAGAGTGACTTCTTGAATGCATATATCATTTTGTTGGGTGCTTGGAAAATTGCGTCAATGCCACTCGCTGGTAGACTTTTGAAAAGTGTGCTAATTTTTTGTGGTTGCACGGGAGAGTAATTATCGGGATCCGCAAATGTCCATACATCTTCACCTAAATGTATTTCGTTATTTTTGGAAATTGAAGTGCAATGGGTAACCTTTAAAAATATAGCTCGTAGCTTTTCCTTGCGATTCCATTTGAAATGCAGCATCTATTTTCGATGGAATGCCTTTGAATTCATCTGCAATCTTTTTAGGGTATCCAAGCAGAAGATCAGTGCCAGAAAACTTCCAGAATTTATCGCCCTTCAAAGTAAAGAAGAGTTATGTTTCAAATTTTTTCCAATCTCAGATATCATGAAATTGTACTAGAAATACGACTCTCCAGCAACATTCGATTAATATTTCAAGCATTACCTGAAAAATATAGACTCTGTTTTTTGTTGCACTTAACACCGCGTCTACACTTCCGTCGACTCCGTAGAAGTCTTGAGATGTAAATTTCGGGAATCCTTTTTGTATACCGTTTCCTTCCTTCAAAAGTTTGTAGTAAAACTGACCTTTGAATACACACACTGAGTCGCCAATAACACTGATGTCGTCAATAGAAGGATCTTGACACAATAAATTCAAACGAGATTCTAAATCTACATTTGTGTCTGTTTGCTTTGCATCAGTTTGTGTTTTTGTGTCTTCCGATCTCTTTCTACCTCCATAAAGCGTCTGAATTCCAATAACATCGTCGTCGTGCAGATCGTGGTTAGGTCGATAAGGAGGATAAACTGGTTGCATCATAGCGCCGGCGACTGAACTATGGTTCAATCCCAATGCATGACCGATTTCATGTGCGGCCACTATGAACACATTACATCCAGTGTAAGAGTTGACGGTCCACTCTTCATCTTCATCAAAGTGCACATCACCTCCCCACTGAGGATAAAACGCGTGTGCCAAAGTATTACCGAATCTACCGGCAACTATTTGACCGTCAAAATCGTGACATTGACCATCTCCGTGACAGCCGCTGTCAAAACGCATGTCTATATGAACTTCTTTAAGTGAAAGCTGTGGACTATAAATGAAATTCAGTGGGGTTACAGCCTGCCACAATTTCACTGCTTTGACGATGTCTGCTAAAACTCCTGGTGCCGGCAATCCCGGAGGAAAACGCGATACTTTCCATGTCAAATTTGTAACTGTCCATTTGCTCCCTTGTAAAGTTAACATTAGGTTAAGAAGAAGTTCGTGGCATTACCTT
>NCKV01001284.1:0-10862 GCA_003675905.2 Leptotrombidium deliense
GTCTACAGTCAATCCGTTTTCTTTCAAATTTGTCATTGTTGCGAAAGTTATTTCATCTTTCGTCTGACTGGACAACATCAATGCAACCAATGTTTGAAAACGTTGCGTTTTGGGATCTGTCTCTAGTTTATCGTGACATTGGTCACATCCCATTGTATCAACAGGCGCCTCATTCATTTTTCTCATTTGCTTTATATTTTCCAACAGCAGATTCCAATTCTTTGGTTGCCATTCATTCTGTTGATTTAATGTAGTTTCAGCTTCGTTCACCTCAGTTTTAATAGTTTCAAGCGCTAAGCTGCCTTTCCCTTTCTTTCTGTTCGTTGATTTAATCATGGTACGAAAAAGAAGACCTGCGTTAATTGTGGCGCGAATTGTTCAGCTATTTAACACTATTTAAAAAACAAACGCAAAAACAAAGCGGAGTTTGAGTGCGATGCTAGGCAACGTAAGAAAGAGGCACACTCTACTGTCAGCTGTTTCTCGCCAGTTTGTTGTAAATCAGTACACTGAATTTTTACAAAACATGTCTCAATGCCGACACTGTTCCACAGGCGAAGATCATTCACATGACTCTGAACTCGGTGTCGAATATAGTTTGTACACGAAAATAGACACGTATAATGTTCAGTGTCTGAATGAAGCCGAAGATGGATCGGGAAAAAGTGTGTTTAAACCGTGGGAGGAACGGCTTAATTTTGAAAAGGTCTGTCCACTTTTTTGTGCAATATTCATTCTTTTTTTATAGTGCGTGATCAGCGATGTTGACGAAGAACTTCTGTTTAATATTCCGTAAGAAGACAATCGGAGTATACCTAACGAATCTTATTAGTTTCACAGGAAATGTTAAATTAAAGGGAATCATTATTATCGGAGGTGAGAATGGCTCCCATCCCTCTTCGGTAAAACTGTAAGTTTAGCAATCGCTTTCAATCTTTGAACTTACGCCTTTCAGATACAAAAACCGACCGCGAATGACGTTTGACGAAACTTCGGCGATACCTGACCAACAGTTCGAGTTGACTCACGATACGCAAGGAATAAACGAATATCCAATTAAGTTGTTGAACTTTATGAAAACATTGAAAAATTTTGAATTTCAAATGCAGGGCTGTAAAATTTTCCAGTGTAAACCATTTATCGATTTACTTTCCGGCAAACTTTGGTGATGAATCAACGAAAATTTATTACATCGGTTTGAAAGGCGAATTTACGCCTGTAAGTAACTTCTAAAATTTCAGTTTTAAACACTGTTATTGTTTAAAGGCTCAACGCGACGCACTGTTGATTGCAAATTACGAACTGGCACCGAATCCAGCCGATCACAAAACAAAAAATATTGATTCTGTCACTCATCAAATACATTAGCTCTTGTAATATTCTTGCAATAAATGGTCACTTGGTCTCAAAATTTGCTTGTCTTTCAAATTCACAACCCATCCAGGCTCTAACCCAAAAAACACCTGACGAGGATCTTTTCTGAGAGTTAATCTTTTGTACTGTAAACAAAATATTTACAATCTATCTTTTGAACGATAACTTACCAATGGGTCCAATTTGATGTCAGGCAGTTTGTAACCATATTTCTGCGACAAAAGAAACCTTTCCTCAGCTATCTTTTCAGGATCAGCGAGATAACCACGATTTTTAGCATCGCTATAGTAATCAATGCAATCAGGAGGTGGTAACATTCGTCGAGGAATCGGTTCGCCTGAAATTACTGTTAGAAAACAACACGAAATCGAAATAACTTACCAGATTTGAAAAATTTTGTCGCATCATGAAGTGCGATTACGCTTTTAATATCATAAAAGGCAGTCGTGATTATACCTCCATTTCGTTCAATAGCTGCAATTACTGATTCTTTTGCGTATTGCACTTCAATATTAACTTTTGCTGTAAAAACGTCTAAACCTTCGTCAATTAAATGCACTCCGAAGTGTCTGTCAAAAGGATTCATATGGTAAACGTTTGTGTTGCATAGTGTTGCTAGATCAATTGGTTCTTCAGGATTGATTCTTCCAGAGTCAATCATTAATTGTAATTGATACAAACTCAAAGGTGGATATTGTCGACGATCACTATCGAAAAAACAAAGGTACTTAATTTGGTATTATTGAACGTCGCCTACAGTAAATCTTTGCAGTAATCTTGGCGAGGATAGCGAAGATACCAAGGACCCTCAAATTTATACTTTGCATTGTATTTATGTTTGGGAGTTACTTCCATTCCAATTGGAATGTATTTTTGTCTTTGCAGCATTCCTTTATGACCCCAACCTTTACGGCCTTTTCGGTTCTTTATTCCTTTGCTGTTTGTTTGCTGTTGAGAAAGAATGATTTTTAAATAGAATATATAAGTTTGTGCGAACCTTATTAGGTGCATATGGGTTTCGAACCAGGTTCAAATGATTCACTCTCGGTAAAAATCGTAGCAATTGTAAAGATTTTTCGGTGATCGTTGGAATCAACGGCATTTCGATATAATCACAAAATTTCAGCAGTGCGGTTTAAACACACATGCAATGAAGACTCGCGGGCAAATTTCCACATTACATCTAACGTAATATTTTTATAATTTATATACAGTAATTACGAATGATTTTAAAGCGTGATTGCAAGAGCAACATGATTTTTATCGCTGGAACTTTCTCGGAAAGTGTGACCATTATTCTTTACTCCAAATAAATTTCAGTCACAAAGTTGCTTTGCGAAAACATACTGTAGTGTGTTTATTATGAAAACCGTGAGTTACAAAATATAAATGTTGGCTAAAGAATCTACATTTTAATGCAATCTGAAACTGCACTGAATAATTGAGTTGGAAGATTACAGATGAACAAAATTCTCAAAACGGTCAAAATAAGACTGTTTAACAGTTTGCAATTGGATTCTCAACGATGTGAACCATTTGCGAAGAATTCTCTGTTGACTCAGCCTGCTCATCAATTGAATTCTTTCGACTGTCGTTTCCATTAGCAACATCACCGGAAAGTGTAGACATACTCATTTTCCTAAGAGACGAGCGTCTACGTTCGTAAGCAGACAAGGCATATCCCAAGCCTTGAATGAAAAGTCGAAGCGCTTCTTCCACTTTACCAGGTTGTTCTTCCAGAACCATTCCACAGTCGGACAATTTCATCCACGTTGAGTCACTTGGATTAAGTCTCGAATTCATTGTTACAGTATCTTCGACATGTGGGGAAAAAGCTCCACAAAGAAGAAGTACAGGACATTTGAAGTTATTTCCTTTATCTCCGCGAACGATTCCCAAATCACTTCTTTTTACGTACGAATCGATAAAAAGTGATAAATTGCGCGCATTTATCGACTTGCCGCAGAAGTACTCTTTGTAGACACTAATTAAATCATGGTTTCTTTCCGCGTTAACTTTTCCAAAGTGATGCCACATTAAGTAGTCTTGAGTTGCTTGAGGAAACCTGGTCGTACCCGAATTGTTTCCACTCAAATAGTAAACGTTTAGCTTCTGATAAAACCATTCTGTCCATCCAGATTGCGTTGAGGTCGGATTAATGAGAAAAATACCATCAACAAGCTCTGAATATTTGAGCGCGAATCTACTCAATATGTTCGCCCCAGCGCCAACTCCAAAACCAATCACACTTTTAATTGCATAATGCTTGCACACATCGTGCACTTGTTCTGCGAGTTGATCCATCGTTGGGTACACATAATTATCTGGAAGAGGAGAGCTGCTTTCTTCTTGACCTATACAAATAAATAAATTAAAAAATAGTTCAGATGTTAATGTTGATAAACCTGGTGCCGTTATGTGAAAAACTGCAAAACTCTTGAGCAGCAATCTCATATCCATATAATTGAAGAACGCTTGGAAGTTGGATACACGATTTAGACCAATGTCGTGGTACGTGAGCAGCACTGGTTTCGAGCATGTTTTGTGGTCGATTCCCTGTCTGCCAACAGTAACACTACCAAAATTAGTGTCGACTCTTTCCTCGATGCAATCGTCGTCACTTCTACTTAACGAACGCATAAGTGGTGAATTCGCCTCAACATTCAACAATTCGATGTCCGCCTGCATTCTTATCAATTTTTATCTGCGAAACTTTAATCACCCGAAAAACACTCAAATCAGTCGCCGCAAAATATGGCGATCATTGGCGTGCAAATAGCGTGACGGCGCTCGGCGCTCAGAGTTCAGCTTTCTCGATTTCGTTCACTTGTTTTACGGATTTTTGATCGACTTTTGCCGGTCGCACTGCCCAACTTACACTGTTTACGACTCATCTTATTTGATTTCGCACTTTGTAGGATACTTTCACCTTTGCATTGTTTACAGTTAAATTCGTGTTTAATTATTGCAATAAAACAGAAAAACAGTATTTATTGTTTAACTATTCACAATTTATCAGAAATAACTGCAATTCAAACTTGATTCTTTGATTGTTTCTTTGTCACTTACGCAACCGTTGACAACATTGTTTCCAGAATGTTTCACGATGATGTGATTTTCAACACACTTTATAGTAAAACTCGATAGCAAATTCACGCTCATATAGTGTCAATTTTAAACAGAGTTTTAAAACACGTATTAAACGGTACTATTATTAAATGGAAATACAGCAGCATTTAAGACAGTATGCAATACATTTACTTGAGGTGAGTAACTGAAGCAAGTAATGCAATGTTCATTTGTCTCGAAAATGATTTCGATTGAATGGCTGAGAGGCGAGCGATTCGTTTGACACGACAAGTGTAACGACTTTATTTAAAGAATGAAATCATTTATAATCGTCATAAAATAAAGTTGTGTATAAATGAAAAGCGTTGCGAAAATGTTTTCAGTTTCACGGTTTGTGAACAACAAACATTTTGAATTGTTTTGAAAGCAAACACGGATTCAATAAATTGAAGCAACAAGTCGAGTAAAGTCCACTGGTGACGATGAGCAACAGTGACAGAGCGATCGCTGTGTCAAAGCAGTTGTGTTCAGAGGTGTTCGTGCGTCCAAATACGTAAACAAAATTGGAGTGTAACAATGCAACTGAGAATTTATTCATCAACCAAATTCAATTACGTGAATCGTTTTCGAAAGAATCAATTAAACTGAATTTGACAAATAATGAGTACAGTGAATTGAAAACAATTTGACTGTCGAAACTAAAGAAAATTAAAGAATTCGAAATTGAATTTTAATGAGTTACGAATAAATTTGAATTCTGGGTATTTAAAGTTCGCAAAGTCGGTATCAGTTGGAAAGCAAGTAAAACAAGAACGGCACTGACTGTCGATAGGATACTTATTAAATAAAGATGGATTGTTCACAATAATTCGGCGCACATTTAGTTTTTAAATTGTCTCTATAAACAGGAAATCGGGTTGCAGTTCACTTTTCGCTATATTTCGGTTCAAGTTTCATTTCATCCTAACAGCGACTGGGCTCGGCTCTGTTAAGGAATACATCATTTTCTAAATTATATGGTGTCCAACTTCTACTCTCTGTTCCCTCTGATCTTTGCATTTCACGCGTTTTACGAATTTTCGTCATTTCTCTATTTCTTGTGTAGCAATAATAAAACGTGAAATGTTCAGTTTGACATCGATTTTGGCACAGTTGCCATTTAAAGTGCACAAACTTAGAGCAACTAACTTTCAAAATAGTTTTAATGTTTTGTAGTCAGTGCGGCGATTCACGCTTTCGAATTAACATACTCGCCGTTCACTGCATTATTGTTCTCAAATTTCGACTGAAAAGCGAACAGTAATGGATGGTTTACTGTAAAACTAATTATTATTAATTTTTACGGGAAAAAGGCTATTCATTAAAAGACGAAAAAGGACGAAAAATGTTAACGAGATTCTTAAGCGCTCTCAGTTCGCTTCGCTCCACCTTTCGTTTGCCGACCAAAAAAACGGTTCTAAGAATTGTAATTAAACAACAAAAACATTGAATGCACACCTCTTGTTTCTATGAACACTGAAAACAGACACTGAACACACACAAATTGGACACAAAATGTTTGAACGTAAGGTGTCCAGCACAATGCTGATAGTGCAATTGAGGTATTTTTACTTTTTCGACAGATGACACCACAAATTTGTGACCACAGTTGCTAAGAACGCGATCTGTTAGAACTTCGTAAAGCAAGGTAAAAACGAATGCACTCCAAATTGTGGTTCACTGTCGGCACCGGAATGAATGCAAGCATTTCAAGGCTGCACGTAATTGTTGTTCGCGTTGCTGAATGTCTGATAAATGTTCTTAGATAAACGGTCCTTTGGAAAGAACTGAAAGTGTCTTGCAGATCGTTTCGCAGAATTCTATTAAACAACGCGAAACCACAGAACCTACAAAATTAATTGCGTTCTCTGAGCAACATTGAAAATTGCAGTTTTAAATAATTTACATACTGTCCGCCTCGTAAACACAGTTCACAAATCTACACGACTTCGTTTAGTCTTGCAGTTGGCAAACAATTATTTGCATTCATTTGAAATGCGATCGAAACAATTCATTTTCCGAAAGACAACGAAATTAATGTAAATTGTTCTCTTTTTTGAGCGATCGTTACTCAAATTTGTTTTCTTTTTCGAATGCATTCGAGGAATTGGTAAACAAGGACCTGTGATCGACAAGAAGCCGGTCTAAACATAATAAATAACAAAAAATGAAACTGTTAAAAAGTAAATGCAACAAAAATGTGAATCAACGAAATATTATTGAAGTACTTTAATGCAATAAACGAGTGTTTGAATATTGCAAAATCATTAATAAATTAGTTTTGAAAGAACTGCAAAACAAGTGGGGACAACGAATTTGAATACTTATTGCAATGTGTGTTCATATAAGTATATAGGATGGAAACAGTAGATATTGCTTTTATGTGTTTATTAATCTCGGGGACAGTGAACAGTTCACAGTGAAGTGAAGCGTTCGCAGTTCTCGTCAATTGGCAAAAGAGAATTTTCGAAGCTCGCCTCAAGCGAAGATGGGAGTGAATATGATTTGTATGCCTACTTTCACATTACTCATTGCATTCTCTACAAACTAAATTAGACTTATACAACACACGACACACAATATCGTTTCTCTTCACTCCATTTGAACGCAAATTTTCGAGATGAACAATAATTTCAATTTTTAGACTGCAGTCTAGTTGCAATCACCTTGTTTGCAAAACTTGTTTGTTTTTCAAAATGAATGCGAAAAGACAGCAGTGATACGATCAGAAAGCTGCTCTCTTCTCCTTGTTTTCTTTCTTTATTCAATTTTCAATGCAATGAAAGCAATTATTGTTATTGTTTAACACGAAATCTCGTTTCCCAACATTTTTTGCATTGTCTTTACGGCAGACTTTGTGGCTCACAAGCGCAATATTCAGTAAACAAGCAACTTCACTGCACTCACGAAAGACAGTGACTGCATCTCGATTGCAAATATTCTTTGCAAACTCAATTCGTGAAAGCAATTTGCCAAAGAAATCGACGCAAGTTTGCATGTAAACGTGCTTATTAGTGTTTCGCAAATTATGCGTTTAATAACTTACAACGTGCATTGAAATGTGAAAAACAATTTCTGAATATCGTAACTGCGAATGCTTATAAACTGAAGCTCGCAAATTAAACAGTTTGCGTCGATAAAAGTTTCATTGCTTCCACTTTTCCGCTATTGATTCGCGTAACAAACAATTAATCGTTGACTTGTGTTTCGATGCATACGGCCAACAAAACACTGCTAATCATTCAACTGTTTCTCGCAACACTTTGCAAGTGATTCTAAACTTCGAAACACCTTATTTCAGTCACAAAACATTTTATTTTCACACTTTCTGCATTCTGTTTGTACAACAAAAAGTTTTTAAAAAAACTAGGAAAACGTTGATTCGGGAATGTAGTAAATTACCAGTTATTATATATCTCTTTTGACATTAATAATACGGTTAATAAAAGAAGCCTCAAAAATGTTTTTTATATTTTCAAAATCATAAATTCATGTTTTATGATATCGCAACAATGAATGTGTTAATTAACTTTAAGGCTCTTCCATTCAATAAAAATAAAATTACATTTCATAAGTCAAACAAATTTTAATGTGTTATCATTAAACCATTAAAAGCTTAACTTCTCATTATTGTGCAACATGACACTGCAATCTCACAATTATCAGTAACAGCACATAAATTAGACACATATTGCTTTTTAAAATATTTGTGATTATTTCTCCGGACACAACTTCGTATTTACACGTATCACGTACGAATCGTATTTAAACATGTAATTGTTTCGAAGCGCACTGAAAAATTGATATTTCAGCAAAAATTGATGCGGATCTGCGCAACATTAATTTCCAAACTGTACTCATTTTCAGTTGAGTTGTAAATGAAGATTACTGAAAAGAAAATACATTGAATTCATTGAACAAGTCGACGGAAACATTTGCAGTTCCATTAAAATGAAAAATTAGTGCAATCTTTCGTTTCGATCGCAACTGTTTGATTCCGAACAAGTAAATATTTTTATTTTACTTCATTCATTATCAGTCACTCAAAACTAATGTGTCTAACGTTTTCATCACTTTTACATTGATTTTTTTCTCAAATTACACTCAAATGTTTTTATGAAGTTAAAGTTCATTTGGACATCTTTCAACAAGTTTATTAAACTTTCGTTTCTCTTCAATATTTATTTTACGAATGCATCAATTATGATTGTTATATTTCGTTACCGATTTTAATGAATTTCTATAAAACATTATACTCCAAACAAGCTTTCTATTGAGATGAAGACTTTTAAAGACAATTTGAATTGTGATTTGTAAGTGACTCGCGTTGTTCAATTAATGGTGTGAAGTAACTGTGTGAAAGTAATTGTTTTCACAGTCTATACAATATGCACAGTCTGTAGATAAAAATATTAAATTCAAAGTGATTCTTTGAAATAAAGACGAAAATACAAAAAATAAGAATGGATTGGGTTGTTCAGTGCTTGAAAAGTGCTCAACAAACGTAAACATAACAAATAACGTTTTTTAAAAAAAGCGTTGTAACACAATACAGTTTAACTTGAGATAAGTTTTTTTGTGGGAAATTCATTGTGTTGTTGAATGAATGATACAAAAGTTCCTGAAACGGAAAGCATGTATTTGGAAACGGCTCTTTCAATCTTTCGGTTACACAGCAGCGTTTCGCAGATATGTATTCAATGCGTAAGCAACTTGCCACAAATAAGTACTATTCACTGAAACCGCACTTGATTTACAGATTTGCCACAAAAATGCAAAACAGAATTTCGCTCAAAAATCTTTTGCAAACGAAGCAAAAATATAGTTGCATATAAAGATGCACATCGCTTTTTTCGCCGAAAATGCTAATTTCACTGCGTGCGACAGATTAGAACACATCAGTTACATCAAAGAAAGGCTAATTATTGGTTGATTAGTAATCGCTACTCTAATTTGTGAAATTACTATATAGTTATTTATATTTATTCCTAAATTTTTAATAGAGTAAAACTTGTATTTCAAGACTACTCTAGGTGCCGTCTAAAAGCGGTCTTTAAATTTTTCTGCTGGTCTCGAAATGCAGTCAGAATTCAATGAAAAAGGTACTGTGGTGCGAAAAGTAAGTGGTCTCGGAGGCGATATGGTCTCGTATTTCGATTGGTCTTTTCGACAGGTTTTACTATATTTAAAAGAACACATAACTTTGCTATTTGCATTTATGTTCATCTGCAATTTTTGAGAATAATAACTTTTTTGAAAGATCGTTATTCAATACATTTATAATCTTAATTTCCATATGTTTCAAAAGAATTTTTCATGAATTTAATAAGAAAATTTTCATTGAGAGGATTAATAAGCCAGTTTTGAGTAATTAAATGTTACAAAGTTTGCGATAATCATTTAAATGAAATTTTTTGTGACATTTCCTTAATCGAAGCAATTATTATTGGAGAAATTATGAGCTGCTTAAGAGATAGGAAATATTTACGATGTTTCAAAAACCAAAACTGTCTGAATTTTATAGAAATTTACTTGAAAAAGTGACAATTTTACCTTACCACCTAGCATGCAATGACATATCTTAATAAAGCGAGGTTCAGCAAGTGTCGGAAAAGCTCGAGGTATAACGATGTGTCGGATTAAATCGAAAGAAAATGTTACGTTTGACAACAAGGACATCGTTTAGCGGATGGTTAGATGTTTGTCAGTTTGTCAACGTATTTCTGAAGAACAGGAATTACAGATAATGACCAAGACGGCGGCGACAGAGAACGCACCACTAAACATGATTCGTATACACAAGTTTAGCAATTAATTGAATAATAATTTTTAAATGTTACTGACGGTGTCAGTTTGTTTCGAATTAAAAGTTACAAATGCTATAACTCGAGGTGTCAAATATGTCAAAAGTCTACTTTATAGTCTAGTTTAAAAAGCAGGTCAGCCTCAATGGTAACTTCTTGGAAACATTAACCACTAGACAGTCCACAAAATAATCGTGAGAACTGAACTCGCTCTAAATAAAAACTTATTTCGATATTTACTTTGATTCTTATAAATGTAATGATTAGTTTCGTATTTTCACCTAGTTAGTCAAATATAATTTATTCTCAAATCTTGCTTATTTAATGAACCGACAAATAGTCAGATTTCTGTCGAACGAAAATTTGTGTACTGATCTGAATCAATCAAAGCAAAAGGTTTAATCTCTATTTGTGCATTGAGATAACACAATCAAATTTGCAGTGTTACTTTGGACGAATCTCTATTCGCACAATTGCATTTGTGGTAATTCTAATGAATTTCACATCGAGGTTAGAATTAAAACAGTTGTAATTTATTGTTTAACAATAAATCGTAAAATTATATTAGCTTTCTGG
>NCKV01001285.1:0-10862 GCA_003675905.2 Leptotrombidium deliense
TTACAGATGTCGAATAATGTAAAATAATCTGCTGATCGTTTACTTCGACCACCGATTCGGTATCCAATTCGATTTCTGTCGATTAAATAAAGAGAATAATCGTTAAAATGATTATTATTACTCGCAGAAAACAACAACTAAACAATGCACGTTCATTGCAAATGCAACATTAACGGATATAAATGATGGTCCGATTTTCGTGTTCACGTCTAATCTCGTTAAAGGACAACGAATGATTGCAATCATTGTGACTTATGTTTTGAGGTACTGTTATGAGAATTCAGTGAAGCGAAGCACAACTGTTCAGCAATATTCACTGCTGTTTTCAGTTTGTTTACTGATTCAATCTAAAGTGGCACTGAATTTGCATTCAATTTCAAATACAACAGTGTGACAGTGATTCTTAAATAATTCGTAAAAACGTTAAGACCGATTGTCAGAGAAAACGATGCGTGTACACTTTCGCAATTCGTTTTTAATGTCTAAAAAATGTTAACTGTCATAAATAATGCATGCTCTGTATTCTCGCTGCAAGATTTACGTTTTCGCTGCTTTTTTATCGGAAAAACATTCGCGAACGCAAATATTTTCAAACGCAGTTTAATTTTCGAAATCAGCTTCGGAACAAACATTAACTTCAGCAGATATTGTTTGCATTTCGCTCATTTTACGCTTATTTAAACATTTAAAAAATTTCGCTCATCTTTGTTCACGCAAAAAATAAAAAAAATAACGATAACATAAAAACGATATGAAAGACAACAGCAAAGAACACAAAAAATATGTATCGAAACTTGAAAGCTGTAATCGAAACCTGCATGTGTCGCGCAACCATCTTTTTTTGTTGACAATAAAATTTAATGACTGATCACACACACACTCGCACAACGAGTTAATTTATTATTCAAGTGTTCTACTTTTAACATTACCTCTGCGATTAAACGGCCGCACACGGACTGCGACTTTAACTTTATCCGTTGACATCTCTTCTTTTCCAGATTTGTTTTTGTTGCTTTCGATTTAATAACCAAAACAATGTCTTAACTGATACGCAACCCAAACCCAGACGAAGCAAATTATTAACAAATAGAGTTGGATGTCGAATTTAAAGTGAAAAACAAATAAAATAACGATGAAAACAGAAAAAAATATAATCGGCGTCGAATTTTTCGCGTTGTTTGCCACTTTAACGATATTTTAATGTTCTCAATTCGTTCAACAAATCATTCTTTGACATTGATTTTAAATACACCGCTTTCGCACACAAATTGATAAGCGATTAATGGTTGCATGAAATTCGTGAAAACGGTCGACGCAATTAACAATATTACCGCACTTGGCGATTACTGTTCAATAGCCACTCAAATTGACACCCAAAGCGATTAGAAAACAAACGTAAATCACAGTAAAAATAATAGCCCAGTTTTGTTTGCGGCACACAAGAAATATGAATCAGTGGAAATATTCATTTCGATTATTGAGTCACGTTTGTTTCGGAGGCGGAAAAAAGTAGCTAAAAGCAACGGTCACATTTCGTTGTCTCTTTGTTTTGTCCATTATTCTGTGAACGGCGAACTAACACGACAAGCATTACAGTGCATTTCATACTCGAATCGCACCTCCAACGCAGAGCATAAACGAAACGCTGTGGAAACACATTCGCACTCAAAAGGCAAGTCGAGTGCAAAGAAGAGAATAGCGAAAAAAACTTCAACTGTTTGTAACGCAAACGCAATACGAGTCTCTCAAAATTGCGCAAACAGTGAAAAGGGAACGTCAACGCTTTGCGTTCGAGTCGTGATTTCAGATTCGAATCGCGACCAGAAATCTCTGCGAAATTTATTCCGTTTTTGCAACATTTTCAAGGAACACCAATTTTAAGTAAACACATTGATTCGGCAATAACTCATCGCTCTCTGCTGAAATCAATTATCGTTAATCGTTCACCAATTACTCTTCGTTCGCTGCTTTCTTTCGAATCTTGATTCACTCTTGAATCGTGATTCGCTACTTTTTTGCTGCATTTTATTTTTATATGAATAATTTATGTGAAATAATATTTTGAACAGAAATCGTCTAATTTTGTAGTTCATTGTTAAAGCGAATAATGCGATTCAATTTGTTTTGCTCGCAGACGATTCTCTCACACAAAAAGTGTTCACAGTTTTTATCAGACAGTTTTAGTATTCAATTTTCTCAGCGAAAGAGTTTTATAAATACAAACATTTTTTGTCTATTTTCAAATAAAAATGATCGCATACAAAGTATATAAAATTGTGGTTACAAAAAATATATTTGCGAAACGATTCGTTGCATTTGTGTTACGAATCGAAAATAAATGCGAGAAAATAGCAGAAAAAGTCGACAATTTTTTCAGCAAACTGCTCAACTTTCGTTTGAAAACAATTTTTTTAATGTAACTACAATTGTGGAAATTAAGGGTTACACATCGATATTTGGACTCATTTTACGCATTGTTTGTGAACAAAGTATTAAACAGTGTATTTATTCATTTATTTTTTGTCGCAGCAGCGCATTTCGAAAGTTGAATAAAACTGAATTGTGTTCACTATTAAACGGCTAGTCCACAAAACATCCTGACACACATTTGCCATTCATTATGCTTTCAAACGAAATGTGTTCAAAAATTTCTCGATTCCATTTCGTTTATACATTAATTCGTATTTCTTTAATTCGCTTGCAAAAAAGTGCTTCAATTGCAAAAGTGGACAACACTGACTGAATAACATCAATTACATGTACACTTACATTGCGAGAACGAAAACGAATTTAAAATTAATGAATGCTTTGTTATTAAAAATTTAATTTTCAAAATGTATTCATTCGAAAAGTATGCACAGACAGTTTGATTACAAGTACACACATTTTAACAACATTTACATTGCATGCATAAAGCGTAGAAAAGAACCGTTATTTGTGTGTTCTTTGTTGGAAAATATTTTAATAAGCTGATTATTCAAATTTTAAAGGCGAAAACGTGGCTTTTGTTTGAAAAGTAACCGTATTTAATTAAAAATGATTGCTTTCCTGGTTCAATTCGACTGGAAACAGTAGTTAACTGCAACAGTAGCGGTTCAAGTAAAATGCGTTTCAATTGTGAAAATGTGATTAACTGTTCTCTGTTCTTCTCGCTAAACAATGTAATGTAATTTTCGCACTTTTTGTGTGAAATAAAAAATTATTTTGTGCGCACAATTTGAATGCACTCTTGAATAATATGCGAGGAAAACGTAAAAAATGAGCTGCGTTCGAATTTCACAAAAAATGGACAAGAAAACAATGCGAATACATAAGAACTGAATCTTTGTGTTCTCCTGCAAGCCGAATGAATTGTTAAAAAACGACTTCATTTCTATTGTCACTGAGACCGACAATAGCCACACGAAAAGTGTTCTACTTTTTTCGCAGTATTTTACTGTGAAACATACTTATTATTCAAACATTGAAAAATCACTTCACTTCACATCCATTTTAGACTGTATTCGCAAATAAAAGGCGACGATGAAAAAACACGGCGCATAAAACGTAAAATATTACAAAAATGATAAATAAGAATGATTATTGAAATCAACAACAAACGAACGAACGAATGCGATTGCCAATTGACTATTGACTATTTACTTTCAATGTACAATTATTACAGTTGTTTTGCGATGTTATGTTATGTCCTGTTTCTATGTTATTTTCGATTACTGCTCAATTCAATTCGTTGTTCTTATTCTTGTTATTCACAAATTTATTACAAGTATTGATCTAATTCTGTCAAAGTTGTTCTATTCGATGAGTGTATGTGTGTATTTTATTCTCTAAAGAAAAGAAACTTTGCGCAAAAGAATACTATTTTAAAAAAGAAAACATAAAGAAAAGTTATAAAGAATTAAGAAGGCAAAAGTAAAAGGAAAACGTCTTAAATTCATTAGAAGAATGAAATGCGAAATAAATTGTTATTTTCAACACGATTTGCAGCAAACTGTGCATTTTGCTTCTTTCGCAGCGTAATTAATATAATAATAAATGATTGTCTGAAAACAAAATTTATTTTAATATCTTCAAATGAGCGAATATTTATCTAAAAGCGTATGTTTGAAATATGCAGAAATAAGAACAAAACATTGCAAATATGCATTTAGAATAAAGTTCTAAAAGAATGTGAAAAGTGAAGTTTGAGTTTTTCATTTTAAATTGAATGAATTGAGTGAATTCAGTTTAGTGTTCATTCGTCGTAATCTTTGCACATTATTTTCATTTTCGCGAATCAAGCAAAAGCAGAAACAAGAAAAAGGCAAAAAGTAAGCGCAACAGCAAAACGAAGAATAAATTACATTTAATATTCGGCTTGATAAGTCTACTGTAAACAGTTACAATCCAAGAAGCTTTCAAATATTGAACGATTGATTGCAATAAGCAAAACGTGAGAGCAGCGAAATGCAGTGAATACACTTTTCGCATACATTTCACTTTGCTTCGTTTTGCTTCACATTTCAAGAATAAAGCAAAAAAGTTTAAAAAAGAATATTTTTCGCTGCTCGTATCGACACGATTTTGATGTGTTACCAGATTTTATTAAATTAACTGCAGAAATGAAGTCTGACAGTGAGCCTTTACGCTGTCATTGTTTAACAAGCAAACTTTATTCGACGACACACGTTTTGTTTAAACTCGGTGAGCACAAAGCGAACAAAATGCAAATCCTAGCAACGCAGCAACTGACAATTGTGAACTCGTGACACTTGTGTGTCGAATAAAAGAACCTAAAATAGACCCAATTTTGAATAAAGTGAGTGAACGAAGCAGCGAACGCACGACACATCTTTGCGTTGCGATGCATTGCGTGTATTCTTCATTTTTGTGTGTGCGGTTGCAACCCATTCGTCGTTCGTTGTTTAAGGACAAACGTGTCGATAATTTTAAGACGTTCATTATCATAAATAATCTTTTAATTGCATGTAAATAAGAAAGCAGACTCATTAATAATAGTAAAGCCGCTCTGAACGCGGAAAAACGGTTGCGGATTGCAAGTGAAATTGCACGCACGATTTGCTCGAAAGTAAAGTTCTTCGCTTTTCACTTCGCATTTCGAAATCGCGTTTAAGTTCGCAAGTGAAAAGAAGTGAAAAATTTTATTACAATCAATAATCAATGCATCGCATAATTCGTGTACTTCTGGTGAACGATAGAACCGAGACATTCGTCTCACTTGTTTGCTTCAATCATTGCTCTTCCAATATTCTATCAATAAATGCATTGATTCGAAGCAAAAGCAAATAAAGAAAGAAATCGAGTAGAATTAAGTGATTACAGTGCCAAAATTAACGATTAATTAGAAGCTTTTATATCATTATGCAGTATCGATCGCAACGATGCATTCACTTTGCGATTCTGTGAAATTTGTTTCGTTTTCTTCCGTTTCTTAAATTTATTCTATAAATATTCTTAAAATGCATGAAAAAGTATTTCAATTTCAATTAGAAATGAATTAAGAAATGTTCGAATTATCTGTTCACTTCATTTGTTCAGTGACCGAAAAATGGTTTATTTTTGTTAATAACAATTGTTTCTTGCCTTTCTCATTCAATGCAATCAATTCATTTCATTTCGAATCTGCAATATTTTATTTTTGCTTTACATCAGAAAAGCAATTAAAACGACACGACGTTTATTACAGCATCGAGAAATGTGTTCCGACAACAAAAATTAGAATGAATGAAATCGATGGAATCGAGGCTCGAATCTCGATTCTCGAATCTTGAATCTCGAAATATAGATTCGTGATGTGAAAAAAGGCGAAAAATTAGAAGTGAAGTGCGAACTGCGTCGAGAAGTACGATGCATCAATCGAACAGCCATTCGCAGCATCAGCATCCGTTTCGTTTCGTTGTCGTTTCCAGTTTCGATTAAAGCAAGGTTTTACAGGAAGAAACTATTCACAGTTTCGAGTTTTGAAAACAACAGACTTTACTCATTAATAAAACAGAGCAAAGCGTGTAAACAATTCAATCGGCAACACATTTTAGACGGCGATTAAACAGATAAGCCTTCCTTTACAATTAATTGTTACGAAATTTGGTTTGAGGAGTTTCGGCAATCACTCAAAATTGCATCACAAACACAACACGATTTGTTCGTGAAAAGCACACTGCTTGTAGTAATTTTTATGTGGGAACGAAGATTTGCTCGCAGATATCATTGTTTTCACAAGGATTCTTATTTTTCAAGAAAGAAATTCTTTCAAACACTGAAAGTGTGTGTGTTAATATTTGGTAATCAGAGAATAAAAATAAACTCATCCGATTTATGTTCTCTCAAATGTTGTATCGTTGAAAATTGAATTGTAAAGAAAAAACAATAGAAGCACATTGAAAAGAATAAAATTGTTTGAGAAAACGAATCATTTCGCGGAGGATGTAGCGAGCAAGGAGAGGAGCAGAGAAATCGTCTTCGCTTCTCAACGTCGCTCCTTTCGTTTCATTGATCACTTTTCGAAAGCGATCACAAAAAAGTAACTTTTTGTTTTCTATTCGGTAATTGTTTTAAATGGCGATCTGTTCGCTCGAAATTGCAGTGTTCGCGAGTTTAAAACAAATGGTGAGCAGCGAAAACGATGCAGAGAGCAATAACCTGATAACGGAAACAAGAAGCAACTCGAAAATCAATGAATGCCAGCGAAAAGAAGTAGATACACACAAGTAACAGATTACAGCACAGAATGCTGATGTTCAATGCTGTAAAATTTGCACAGCGCATACTGTCACTTAAATTTACACAGCAAAAAGATTTCGCGATTATTTAAAAAATGCGTGCAAATGGATAAAATGCATGTGCGCAAAACGAAGTGGATAAAATTAGAACTCGCTTCGATCACAAAGTAACGATCGAAGAAGTGAAGAGAAAAGTCAGTGCGGAAACAGCAAAAATACAGAAAGTTGACGAACTTCACTTGAAACATAAAGAACACAATGTTCTTAATAGCTTTCTCTTGTGTATATTTGAGAAACGACGTAAAGTTGAAGAAAATAATATTTGCTCGTCTTTATTGCGAGAGAATTTAATAGAATGAAGTTGTCTCGCATTGATTGTCACATCAATTTGTTGCTCACTCGAAAATCGATACAAACTTACCTCTGCTCAGAGAATAACATGTATTTCATCGAATCGAAACTTAGTTTTCTCTTTTCTTTATTTCTTTTATCAAATCACTAAAACGTCAAATGTGATGTGAAGAATACAAATGAATTGCAATTGCACGCCTCAATCGATTTGCAGTATGTTGAATAAACGCGTGAAGAAAATAAATTCTTTCTCATACATTCTTCCTTTTTAAATGTAAATTGTAAATTATTATTACCGTTTCCTTCGCATTATGATCATGTTTACAATTTGCTAGCTTTGGGAGAAATCGCATTAAACAAATCGAAAGGTTCAGTAAAAAGCTGAACTGGTAATGGCGTACAGTGAGTTGATTCATAATTTACCAAATGTTTTGTGGCCTGAAGATAAAAGAAAACAAAACCGTCATTACGAAATCAAATCGATTATGAGTCGCAGTCTTACCAAATAAAGAATGAGTCGTATCTTTTCGTCTGCATTTATTTCTTCCCCAATCATTACCGGGTAATGTGCACCGGCTTTCTCGACATACGATGCTAACGTTGCCAGACATAACTCATCGCTAACGTTGTATTGATTCACTATTCTTCCTGCGAGTAAACATAAATCATCCTTTATGAAACAAGCACAAATGAATGCAACTAACTTTGCTGCATCTGATCACCGGATAACCAATCCAGCAGAGCCCACATCACGTCTTCGCTTTCGAACAGTTTCGGAAACCGTTGCTTAAAAAGTTTAATTAACATGTCATTCGCCCTGTTTGTTCGCAGCGGTTCCGCTTCGTCCGTATTTATGATTTCATCTTTGGTTCGTCGAACAAACAAAACAGGACCAGAAAAGTAATTCAAATTCAATGAGTTATTCAAATTAAAGTAAGTCTTAATTGCAGTAACTACTAATGGTTTCCAACTTGAAGGCATTTTTGATACCGCAAGTGGCACAACATCGTCAAACGATGCATCCAGAATTAATCCTTTCACTTCTGGATACTGCATTGCGGCCCACGTGGCAGGGTATCCTCCAATCGACCAGGCAAACAAAATTATTTCATTAATTTTAAAACCAAGGTTTTCGATAGCAAATTTGATGACAGCGTCGATTGCATTCACTTCTTGATCTGGAAACGGACAGCCTGTGCTACCACCAAATCCTGGATGGTTCCAACCGAGAACTGAATAACCTGTACAAATACAGTTACAAAAAACGTTGAAGAAGTGAATATTTGTAACCTTTTTCTAAAGGAGTGGAAATCGTTCCAATTTCGTAGAAACCAGCATTCCCCTCGCAGCCAATAACCAAAGTTTTACCAATCTCATTACCCGAATCTCGGCGATCAATAAACATGGCGTCAATTGTATTATTGTCGAGTGTTTGTAATCGACAGCGATTGCCTTTATAGTTTTCAATGAGTTTAGTTCTTCCTTCTCTTAATACCGGATCTAAAGCTGTCTGTAGTAATCCAACAGAACCAGGATACATCATCCTTTTACCGAATGTATGAATAGCAATCGCACTAATTAGTTTTAGTGGGAGCCTCAAAATCGCACTGAGAATTGAATGTGATTCCTTAATTTCAAGAGGTTTCGGTGGTTTCTTTGGATCCAAAAGAGATGATTTGCTTGCATCGTATTCAATCGGCCAATAACTAAATTCGTACTCAAAAGATGACAATGCTTTTTTGACAACGGTCGGAGAAGCATTACTATTCGTCAATCTTGTGTATTCGTAAATAAATGATCGATAGTCTACATTTGAATATCTTGCATAGCCTCTCATGCAGTACGCACTAATCAATATAGTAGAGACGGTTCCAAGAAACCTCACCATAAATAAATACGTTTCATTACCAACATTTAAAGTAAAATGACCTCTTCGGTAAAGAATCGTTAACAATACCGGCGAAGAATACACAGTAATTGAATATGTTAGGCTAATAATTTTAAGTACATTGTCAGTCCACTTTTCCAATGCGTTTGCACCGTAATTGCGACCCTAATAAATAGAGAAATAATTACATCAAAAGGCAATCGCAAAGAACACAAAGCAAATGCGATTAGTATTTGAAAAATACTTCATTAGCGCACGACTTACTTCTCGACTTTCAGTCTTATAAATTCTGTATAAACGAGGACCAAGAACGAAATTTAAAAATGTATACATGTTTGACATTTCACTGTAATCAAACTATGCAACGACGATTCATGAAAATTATTCGGTGTTTAACAACAATTTTCAAGAGTCGTTTCCTTGTGAAAGGGATCGTCGTGTGTTTTCATCTTCACTTTTAGATCAAACTTTAATTACCTGAACACTGCAACCGATTTCATTTGTTAAATATTTTATTGCAACAATCACAGAAATCAGTTAAAAATTATTTTTTCGAGTTAACTTTCTGTGAGTCTTCATTTGTTGGTGGATCGATGAACTTAATCTCTTCTAATGACATGACAACTGGGAATTTCTTCTTATCTTCATCTGTTAACGGATCATTTCCTTCTCTAACAACCAGAATTGCTTTAAATTTTTCTTCAGCTGCTGCCATTGCTTCTTTTGCATTATCTGTGAGAAACAGCATTTTTTCTGGACGCTCTCGAATCGCGTTCGCAATGTTCAAGTAACTACGTCTATCTTCTTTTCCAAATGTGGAACAGTCAAAATAATTTGCGATCAATTTGGCGAGATCACCGTGAACCGTATGCTTCATGAAGATATGTTGACCCAATCTCTTTCCAGTAGACAACGTGTAAATTTTGATGTATTGGTTCATTCGCCATTCATTTAATGCCTTTGGAACGTCATCGAAAACATGAGATTTTAACTTTCCAGACTTGTAACCGGCTTCCCAAATTCCATTAAACAGAAACAAAGTGTATTCTGATTCTTGATGGGTCTTCACTCGCCAACTTATGTGATTTTCGATTGATTTTTGAGTTGCTGTCGGGTCTGATTCTTTGACTTTATAATCAAGAATCGGAGGCATTCCTTCTTTGTTTTTCAGAGTTGTTGCTTCTGTTTGCAATTTGTCCAGCAGCCGAACTAATTTTCGATCATTCCACTCGTCTTTTAAATACTTTTCAATATTTTTTGCTGCATATTCTTTCAATTCATCAACAAATTTAACTGACGTTATCGTTCCGTAAATGTCGATGATAATATTTGTTGGTCTGATAACTTGAATTTGAGGCATTTGTCTGTCTGTTCTGTTCTATTCTTATTATTGTTCTTATTGTTTCACGCGATCGTATCATTTGCTTCACGCGAGCGATCGAAATCATTAAAATCGAAATGCTTAAAAGTAAAAATTTTATTGCTTCGATTATTCGTCGCTTTTGTTGCTGTCGTTTTCTGGTTGATCCTTCGGTGGTTGTTCCTTCGACTCTACATTTGGTTGCTGATCCTTCGGTTCTTCGTTCGGTTGTTCCTGTTGCTGTTCCTTGTTCACCTGCTGGCTCTTTTGTTCAATTGTCATTTTGTTTGATATCTTTAAATCGCGCAATTCTCTTTTATACAGCGGATGGCCGGAGGAAATGGAATCACTTTTTTCTGAATCCGCATCTTCTCTTTCAGCCTTCAGCTGATCTCGTTCCTTGAAGAACTGTCGTTCAGCTTCCGTTTCTTTCATCTGATCAATTGGTGGCAGTTGACGGTCATCGGTTCCTTCATTCGATACAACAGCAACTCGTGTCGCCGTTTGGTTCGGATCTATATGATCGATTGCGTTTCCGGGGGTA